>JAVYIG010002401.1:0-251509 GCA_035222895.1 Strongylocentrotus droebachiensis
ATTGAAATGGGTGGCGTGATGGGAACCGAGTAATAAACTGGAATTGGTGTCGATGGGATGTGCCCTTTAATCCTTTTCAAGCAATATACCATATTAGCTGCTGACACTAGTCGCTGACACTTTGAAATGTCAGATCGCAGGCCGATGTGACAATATAATCAATACAAAGGCAAGGTTTTGTGGTTTTCTTATTCAGTCTCAACTCCTCTTTTTCTCTCTGCCTGTCTTTTGTGTCTGTCTCTGTCTCTGTATCTGCTTATCTCTTTAATATATTATTTTTGTTATCTACATGTAGCTCAGCTAAAATCATAGGGGAAGGATTGTAAAAGTGATACCGGTAGTTTACATTTATGTGCCCAACTATCTCTCTCTCTCGCTGTCAATCTCTATGTCTCTTTCTCTGTATCTCTCTGTATCTGTCTGTGTCTCTCTCTGACTCTGTTTGACCCTTCTTCTTTTCTCCTTTCTTCAAACTTCCATGTTATCTCAACTTCTCTTCCACTTACTTTGCTGTCTTTCATCTCTCTCTCTCTCTTTCTAACTCTCTTCTCTGGCATCCAAATCAATCTCTCACTCATCTGACATGTGTCTAGCCTACAGCGTCTAACCTTCTAAATTCACCTCCAGTTCAGATAACATATTGACATTGATATTGCTTCAACTAGAAACAGAGGGAGAGAGAGAGAAAGAGAGAGAGAGAGAGAGAAAGAGAGAGAGAGATAAAGAGAGAGAGAGAAGAATGATGAGATAAGATATAGGAGTTAAAGAGTGTATGCAAAAGAGTGGGAAAGACTTAATTTATAGCACAGAGAGAGAGAGAGAGAGACAGTGCGCTAGAGCTAGTGTGACAGTGTAAGAGAGAAATAAAGATCAAGGGAGAGGGGAGAGGGAGATCAAGAGATCGCTGAGGGAGAATAATTAATCTACAACTCAGATGACATATTGACATTGATATCACATCAACTTATAGCTTCTAGCAGAGAGAGAGAGAGAGAGAGGGAGGGAGGGAGGGAGGGAGGGAGAGAGAGAGAGAGAGAGAGAGAGAGAGAGACAAGAGATAGGAGTTAGAGGCACAGAGTGTGAGAGAGATTGGAAAGGTGGGAAATATTCAGACTAGTAGCAGAGAGACAGAGAGAAAGACAGAAAGAGAGAGAAAGACGGAAACAAGAACAGATGAAAGCTAGAGAGAAAGGTGGAGAATTTGAGAAATGAAATAGTTGAAAGACTTAAACTTGTAGTAGAGAAAGAAGGAGGGAGAGATATGAGTTAGTGGCACAAGAGTGAGAGAGAGAAAGGTGGAAAATATTAATATTCAACCTTGTAGCAGAGAGAGAGACAGAGAGAAACAAACCAACAAACAGCAAGAGATGGAAGCTAGAGAGAAATGCAGAGAGTTTCAGAGATAAAATAGTTGAAAGACTTAAACTTGTAGTAGAGAGAGAGAGAGAGTGTAGTAGAGAAGGATGGAGAGAGCGCATACATGTATGTGAAAGATAAAGCAGGAATCACACTTGAAGAGAGATGGGGAGATATAGGGTGCGTTTAATCGACACTTTTTCACCCTAGAATCACGGTTTCTAAAGACGTTTAGTTTAAAACGCAATGCGTTCAAGCGATTTTTTCGTCGGTCGTAAAAATAAACGTGTTTGAAAACACAAACATGAAACCCTGAAAAAGATGCGTTTTGTATCATGATTCAAAAGAATCACGGTCGCTAAAATTTGATTGAACGGACGGAGTTCTCAATCATGATTGTATGACGAAGTCTCTTCCGGTTTGGGAAAAACCGCGCGCCCGCTTTGCATGCAATTTGCGTTCACTATACCATCGTGGCCTGTTCCGTTATGTTATTCCTTGTTTTTCCTTCTATCATTTTCTCTTTCTGTCTTTCCTTATGTTATTCTTTGTTTCTTCCTTTTATTCTTATGTTATTCTTTGTTTTTTTTCCTTCTATCACCTTTTCTTATGTTATTCTTTGTTTTTATCATTCTATCATTTGCTCTTTCTGTCTTTCCTTATGTTATTCTTTGTTTCTTCCTTCTATACTTATGTTATTCTTTGTTTTTTCCTTCTATCACCTTTTCTTATGTAATTCTTTGTTTTAAGCATTCTATCAATTTCTCTTTCTGTCTTTCCTTATGTTATTCTTTGTTTCTTCCTTCTATCATCTTCTCTTATGCTATTCTTTGTTTTTATAATTCTATCACTTTCTCTTATGTTATTCTTTGTTTTAATCATTCTGTTACTTTCTCTTTCTATCTTTCCTTATGTTATTCTTTGATTCTTCCTTCTTTCACCTTCTCTTATGTTATTCTTTGTTTTAATCATTCTATCACTTTCTCTTTCTGTTCTTCCTTATGTCATTCTTTGTTCCTTCCTTTTTTCACATTCTCTTTCTGTCTTTCCTTATGTTATTCTTTGTTTCTTCCTTCTATTTTTATGTTATTCTTTGTTTTTTCCTTCTATTACCTTCTCTTTTGTTATTCTTTGTTTCTTCCTTCTATTCTTATGTTATGCTTTGTTTTTTCCTTCTATCACCTTTTATGTAATTCTTTGTTTTAAGCATTCTATCACTCTCTCTTTCTGTCTTTCTGTCTTTCCTTATGTTATTCTTTGTTTCTTCCTTCTATCACCTTCTCATTCTTTGTCTTATTATTGCGATCTATGCTCAAAACAGCAGTCGACAGTCGGCCGTAAACAATTCCAGAAAGCGCGCGCCGAAGTTCCTGGGCCATACTGCGCAGTGTGATGCGCAGTGGTTTGGCTCGCAATGAGCTAGAATCAGCGTTGATGAAAAATCGCTTGAACGCAAACCGCAGTGACCTTGCTTTTTGTAACGGCGTTTTGAATTGTGATTCATGTTTGTGATTCTAGCTTCGAAAATTCGATTGAACGCACCCATAGATGTAGAGCGAGGAAGGGGATGACAGACAGACATGGCTCAGGGAGAATAATAGAAATAAGCAGTTCGTCAATGAAATCTAATTATGGCAAAAGTCAATTTATGTATCAGGTACTCTCTCCCATACCTGTGTGCATCCATCTCATCCATTTTCCTTAGTCTGTTATTGGATTAGACACCAAGTATTGACAGTTTTATTATAATTTATATGTCTGTACAGGACTTTTAAAAATTATAAATTGATAAATATAAAGTTATACATTTTCTTGTAGTATCATGAAGCTTTTTTTCTTCTTCTTGAAACAATTTACAAACTAGTCAAAAGGTATTGAAAGGTATCAAGGCAGAAGGATTTTTCTAAAGTCTCTACAAAAGATTAAGTAATATTCACTTGTTTTCCTTAAATAGGCAATACTTGTATAAAGTCTGTAGAAGGGATTCAATAATACTGATTAGTACTCCTTAAATTGGCATCATATGTCCGTGTATGAGAAGTATAGGGCTATAATACTTATCAAAATGTGAAATTACAAAAAGGGGTAAATGTGGTTAATTTCTAGCATTCTGTGTTTTGAGACTGCAAGTCTTCTGTACATGTACATGTAAGAGGCCATTTAAAGCCCCACTGCACTACTTATAGTTAATTGCATCCTCTTCAAACAATGCCTAATCGGTGACAATTGGTTCCCCATGGTCCTTTTTTTCTTATGTTAATTGAGAGCTGATTTGATGATATAACCACCTGTCAGTGACCATGTAGGGAGGTCTAATCTCTCCTGGCCAAACTAGTGCAGATAGGCTTTAATAGTGTGTTTATGGAGCTATAAACCATGACTTCAGAAAACCTTTGTGAATTCTGGCCCAAATATTTATATACATGTATACATGTATGTATGTAGGTTTTACAATTATCCATGTCCTTGCACAAATTTATGAAAATCATATTCCGTTCGTTTTGAAACATAATGCAATTTGCATCCAAATTACAATAAAAAAGTTGCCAATTTGAAATTTGACGTGAGTGATACTACACTTATTGGTGTGTGCTTGATCCCATTCAAGAGAAGGCACTCAAACCTAATGGTATTTATAAGTCAAGCCAGTGCTGTCAGACTGATGTAACTTGTATTTGTCAAATTCGAAGAGACTCGATCTCATTGGAGGGTAATGCCATCGCAAACAAGTCCCGCTCTTTTTTGGTTGATGAAGGGTGAGACGTCAAGACGTGTTAGAGCTTACTTCCTAACGCGGACAGAAGCTTAAAGGGGGTGATCAGCAAGAGATACACTATATCTTTAATTTCCATGTTGATTCTGATATGTTTGATTATTTTTATCTTTTTTGCTTTAATATTCATAGATTCTTATGAAAATAAAAAATGGAGATTTATTTAACTATTTTTTGATTTTCATCAATTCTTATAAAATTATTGTTATCTTCTTTGCCTTAATATTCATCTATTATGAAAATTATACTTATTACTTCTCATACATGGACATATGATGCCAATTATTTTAAGGAGTACAAATCAGTATTATTGAATCCCTTCTACAGACTGTATACAAGTTATGCTTAGTTAAGGAGTACAAGTGAATATTACTTAATCTTTTATAAATACTTTATAAAAGAAAAATCCTTCTGCCTTGATCCTTTTCAATACCAGCAAGAAGAAAAAAAAGGCTCCATGATACTACAAGGAAATGGATAACTTTATATTAATCAATTTATAATTTGTTTAAAGTCCTGTACAAACATATAAATTCTAACAAAACTGTCAATACTTGGTGTCTTAGCCATTACTGTTCGCATTCTACTGGGTACCCACTTAACACCTGGATGGAGAGTGGCAAATGTAGATCAATGTCTTGCTATGGGGACCACCATGGGACTCGAACCATGACTACATGTGATCCACAGTCCGGTGACAGTTCCACTCGACCACGGCACGTTTGTAAGCGCTTTACATTGTAATTATTACCCCAGTCATTGGATTCAATTGCTTATCCGCACATGATAGTGCACATGCTCCGCGCCCTGAGGAATATGGTCCGGTGACAGATCCACTAGACTATGACACCTCCACATTTATGGATTGCCCTTATACTTGCATTGCTGATTCTTCATATTATCCTTGAACATATTTCGAAGATATCTATTCTTTGAGGCCAAAATGCTATGCAACGAACAACATTGAGGTAATGATTCCTTAATTTAGGATTCATTCTTGTTCTTTCTTGCTCAGCTTCCTTCAGCCCTTTTCTCATCTTACTCTGCTATATCCTCTTCCAAAGCGTAGGTCTTTACTTTTGTCAGACTGTCTTCAACTGTTTGTTAATCTAATTTATGTATTCTTATGTTATTCATTGTTATCTCTTGCCAGTGGAGGCCAAATTTCTGTGTTTTTTAATGTAGACAATAAAATTTGAACCTGAATCTGAATCTTAATCTGCATACTGGGGTTGGTATGCAACTGAACCCTCCCCCTCCCCCACCCTTGCCACCTCATAATGTGATAATGACACCTATAAGTGGCCAACTTAATAGTTGGCCTTTTTTTTCTTATCTAGTCATTCATCCATCCATCCATCATTCCAAGCAAGGGACTGAACGCTTGAAGGCGCTGCCTCCAAATGAGAATTAGGGCGCTCTGGAATAATTTAGGGCAGTGCACTATGCTTGAACTAGCAATCTTTGACGTAGCAGCTAATTTTTTATTCTTTTTTCCTCTCGTCTACCTCACAGGTTTAAAGGGATTGGGTAAATTTGTCTCCGATTCTGAAACAAAATCCTGGATTTAACAAATATGCTGTAATGATAATTATAAACCTTTAGGTCAGTCAGGAACCCCATGACTTTTACAAGCCGATCACTTCTCTGATTATCAAGATATTTATGATTAAAAATCGAAATCAAATTTTGCGTTTACCTAATGGTTTTATAGCACTACAGTCTATTGGGGAAAACGAGTATGGTAATACCGGTCACTCAGGTTTTTACTTTTATAGGCACTTGATCATTTTGAAGCCCAATTTATAGGCTTCTATATTACACCATATCACAGACACTGATAACACATAGGGCCGTGCATCTCATATTTAACATTGTTAAACGATGCCTTTAAGCAGCGCTAATATATTTTGTGGGATAATAGCCCGCTGTCGTAATGTCGAGTCGAGAGAATGATCTATGTGCATGATGCATTAAAGTGATTAACGTTCATTACCATGTGCACTCCTCTGTGATGTATTTCTCTCGGTACCTAACAGGTAGACTCTATTTTCATCTCAAAATTGATCTACGTACCCTGTCTGGTAATCTCTTTCCTTTTCAGTCTTAAATGTCTTTTTCTTTATTTCCTTTTACCTCTTGGGGATATATGTTTTTTTACGTTCATCAATAATTGTTAACTTCTGTTGTTTTATGTAACAGATTGAATATTTCACATACTTGAATATGTAGAGCCTAATTACACTCTCATATTTAGTGTGATCTTAATTATCAGGAATTAGTGTTTTCAAAGTAAAAAGTACTCACACACTCCTCTTTTACTGTACTTTTTCTCTCTTTGTTCCCTTTTACTTGTTTTCTCTTTCATACCCTTGAAATTCGATTTTCTTTCATCCTTTATCTTTCTCATTGCCAATTTCTTCCATTTGTTCTCATTCCCTTTTAATTTTTTTAGAACCCTCATACCATATTTTATTGCTTTTGTCCTTTAACTTTCTCATTCTCCTTTTCTCCTACCTTGTCATCCTTTCCCTTTCTTTCATTCTTCTCCCTTCTCCTTTCCTGTCTTCCATTCTTTCCATTCAACTTCTTTTATTCTACCCTTCTTCCTTTTACTTCCTTGTTTTCCATTCATCTCCATTCTCCCTCTTTCCCATCTTCCATTCTCTTCCCTTCACCTACGTTCCTTCTTTCCTTTTTCTCTCTTCTACTTTCTTTTCCATTCTTCTTCTTCTACTTCTTTCTTCCAGTCTTCTCCCTATTCATACTTCCCCCATTTTTCCCGTATGAAGCCACCTTTTCTATTCAAAAGTCGTACTGCACCTGTTTTACTCTCTCCATCCCTCTATCCTTCCACCCTTCACTCCATCCTTCTCTTCTCTTCTGTCTTTCCCCCATCCATCTCCGACCTTATACCCTCCAATCATCCCTTATCTCTAACCCCATCACTCACTCACTGCTAATTTATGCAATTACCTGACGCAGTACAGTAGCCTACCAGGCTAGAAAACTATAGTCTGATTCTACAGACTTCCATCCAAGAAAACTAATTAACAGGAGGCGCGATAGCTCAGTCGGTAGAGCAGTGGTCTCTTAATCCGGTGACCCGGGTTTGAAACCAAAGCCCCTTTCAGATTGAACCTCAAACAGTGGATGACGTCCGGACGTCATCCACTGTTCATCCACTGTTACCGGCGATCTGAAAGGACGCGGAAAAAGACACCCGGGTGTACACAGCACGAACAAAGGGTGAACACGAGGTAAAATACATCCTAGAGTTTCTAGGGTGTGTCTAGCACGACATCCGGAGGACACCTCGTGTTTTTGGCGATCTGAATCGCCTCGGCACGCACACGGCGTGTGTTCCGGAACCGGAAGTATCAGCTCTGTGTATCAGCATTCAGATTTGCGCGCGCTGTCGATGTCATTGCATCGTATCACTGCATGTTATGATAGTTTTAAATGTTTTAAACATAAATTTAAGTCTATAAATACCAAATATGTACCTAATTATTTTTTAGGTTAGGTTTTAATCGAAGAATGTGAAATAAGTAAAATAAATATTTCGGTATGAGAAACTGTTCTTGTACAAAATTCGAAAAGCGCGCCCGATTGGCGGCGTTGTCACGGAAACGTACCTCGAGATCACCCCAGACGGAAATGCACACCGAGTGCACCCCTTGTTTGAGTTGCAAACTGAAAGGGCGCCGTGACCTTACCTCGTGTTTTCATAAAGATTACACTCCGTGTTCGCACCAGACTGGGTCTGGGATGTCCTCCTGTGGACGTCCTGTGTTTGGCAGTCTAAAAAGGGCTCAAGTCGATGCGCTAGTGCCCTTTGGTAAGGCATTAATCCTCATTACCAGGTCCCTCGGAAAGGACCTAAAGCCTTCAGCCGTCTGGTTGCTTTAACAAGCATTCATGCTTTCTAAGCAGTCAGGTAAAATAACCACCACATAACCATCACATTACAACAAAAATTCCCCATTTTTGGTTGGACACAATAGTCCTAAAGATTTTAAAAATGTATGTGAAGTAGAAATAATGTTGCTATACAGCTTCCGGCCATTTTTGTTGCAATACCAGAAGTTTTGGCATTAGGAATGTCAGCATTGAAAAGAATTTTTAAAAATCATCAAATTGGCCTCACATTTAAATAAAGAATACCATTTTTTGTCTATGGAATTATGGGATTCTTTGTATTTGCAATAGGAGTTCTATTGAAGTGGTTTTTATTTGAGGTACATGACTTTGTGAAAGATTTTTGTAGAAATAAAAGAATGATGCAAGTGTTGCCATTTGAAGGAAGAAAAGCTGATTCTTTTTCTCTTTAACAAATACGACTTTGGCGATTACCAGGCTGACAATGTTTTGTAAAACGGATTTGCTAGAGAGGGTGTTTAATTTGCAGCAATTTTACAGTCTCTAGTTAATATATGGGAGACTAAAAATTAGTACAAGTGCATAACAATATTCCTATTTGATTTGAAACCAACACAACGGTCACATATCAGTCATTTGTAAATCCATTAGTAATGTTTGCATGATTATTCAGCTCCCATAGTCCTGTTCGTGTAAATAAAGATTTCTAATTCTCTCTTGTTTGCTGTAGATCTAAAAGCTGAGCAATGCTTATTGTAATTGTTCTTACCTAATTACTGTGAGGATCTAAAACTGAGCAATGCTTATTATTAATTGTTCTTGCTTAATTACTGCGAGGAAAACTTGAGTTATTGATGATTTGCTTAGTAAACCTGGCCATTCTACTGCTCCACAAATTGGCAAGAACACACAAATCTTGCTTGAAATACCCAGCCATTTTCTGACTATTGTTTGCAATATTTGATGAGTTATTTCATGCTATTTGATCTACTCTAATGGATATTTCAATGGGATAAACATTTCTTTATTTACACTGTGTGGTAGAACGGACATGGCTAATTCAACATCGTATTAAAAGCCTGAAAGTTTCTGTCCGTTTTTTTATAAAATTTACCTCGATACAGCGAGAGGAGGCACAATGGAAAACTTATGCTAAAGTCAAACCTGCTTTAGTGACCACCTGTATAGAAAGACCACATGTTTTGTTTCCCTTGAAAATGGTTTCTCATTGAAACATGTAGTAAAGGAACCTGTCTACAAAGACCACTTTTTGTGTTTTCCTTGGGCGGTCGCTATAGACAGGTTTGACTGTAATAGTAGATCTTAGATTTTAAGTAGTTTGTCATGAAATCTATTTATTTCTTGGGGATCAACTTAAAGAACCCTCCCTCACATGCTTTAATACACAGATTTAGAGCCAGAGACATGTGAAGAGAGAGGATTACCAGTTTTTTTAAACCCTTTCCCGACAATCATTCCACATTTTGTGGTTTGGCTTTACAACTTTTGATTAAGAGCCCTAAAACATATGCCAGATGCATGAGAAGAAAGGGCACAAATGTCTGCACACACTTCATTCATTTTTGTTTCATGATTACATGATTATATCGCGTTTGATGCCTGGAATTGAAAAAAGGAAAAGAAGCTTTAAATTCCTTAAATTGGCAACATGTTGAGAGATTAAATTTCATTGTTTTTTTGAAGAAATTTGCCTTTTTTTCCGCAATTTTTTGACAACATTCTCGCCGACGTAAATTGTTTTCACAGACAATTTGTTTTAGCAATGTACCAACAAAAAAAACAAAAAAAAGAATTGTGCCAATTTGAAGAACAATATTTGATTAATTTAGCCCTACAAATAAATTCTATCCTGAAAGAGTTTTAAAGACAGGCTTTACTACTTCAGCTAGAAGGGATTAGACCACCCAGCCAGCCAGCAAGGTCACTGTAACTCATTAACTCAGCTCTCATTTAACATAAGAAAAAGAGGATCATGGGGGACCAACAGGCACCGATTGGGGAAGTTTTCTATATAGAGGGAGCAAGTAGCTACAAGTAGGACAGTGTGCCTTTAAGTTTACTATTATTTTGAGCGCCAACTCTGCGTCAGTTGAAAAATTAAACAAATTTTGCTTCCTTATTTTCTCACTGGGAATCCATCATAATGTACAGCTTTCATTGACACAGTGGTTCTTAATGGGTTTCAGTCCTCCATGTGTATAAGTACAATTACAAATACTCTGCTGTATGATCAGTGCTACACTCGTGAAACAGGGTCTGCGAATCAAGACTAACCTCTCCCCAAAACTGGGCTCCAAAATGCGCACACAGGCTTAATGAAGTTTTAGGGGACACTGCCGGCTCTCTTCATTTCATTATCTATCGTCGTACTGGTAGTATCGTGCCGCCGCCGACAAACTCTCTCTTTCTGCGCTGTCCTACTTCCAATTTGGATCCTCTCTTGCTTCGCTGTGGGAAACTTTACATTGCATTCATCAAATTCTTTGCATTTTTAAAGGATATTGGTCATTTTCCAGTTTTATTTTCAGAGATGGTGAGTGTGGAATTTGTATTAGATTGATTTAGTCTTTATTGATTTGAGGTATTTTGGTAGCAATTTCAAACATCTATCTCCTTATTGTGCTACAATTTTTTGTTTGGTTGGGTGATGGTCATTACTTAGGCCCGCAATAAAGATGACAATTGACCTGAGTACGTTGAATCAATTTGAGTTGAATGAAGTGAATTTAAGTGAATGGAACTGAATTAGATTGTGTTGCACTCAGTGAAATTGCGCTGAATTTTGATTGAAATGAATGGAATGGAATGGAATGGAGTAGAATAGATTAGAATAGAGTGGAAATGATATTCATTGATAAAATCATTGCCATTCTAAATTCAATATTAAGGTTATTACTAACCCGGTCAATTTACGTTAGGAGGGTGTAGAGAGAGATGTTATTCCTCCTCAGAAATTGCCAATTTTATTTATAAAGGGGAAGGAAGGAGAGAGAGAGAAAGAGGAGAAAGAGAGAGAGAGGGGGGGGGGGGGGGGGGGGGAGTAGGAGGGAGGGAGGAAGAGGGATACTTTTCCTTAAGAAAATACCTAATTTCATGACAAATATAATCAACAACAATGATATATATCATCCTCTTTCCATTTAAAAGGAATTGATATATGAAGTACATGTAAATACTTTTGGGGGTTTTGAGATGTGATAAGTAATAAGCTTAGTATGAAAATTGGTTGATGTGCTCCTTTAATGAACAGGTGGTATCTTGGCTTGCTGTAATAATATTTCAATTGACGTCGATGATTCTGAGAATAATTAGCTCTCCTGTGCACATCTAAATTTGATTTAAGCTACCAGTACATTTATATTTACCACTTAAAATACCCAGTTTTTAATGCTAATTTGACAATTGAATATTCAGAAATGGATGAAGTTACAACTTCAAAGGATGCAACAAGAGCAATGTTATGACATTTGCTCCAGTAATTGGTGTTTCGCAGTCATTTTTTAATGCTAGTCAAATTTTTTAACCTGAACCTTTCACTACACATAATCTGAACTCTAATGCTACCCCCAATATAAAACGCAATGGCCATTCAAGCCTTATTGCTATAAATATGATACCCTTGGATATATTTTCACCAGAACAATGTTTGATCACCACCAAATTAAAGCAACCACAAAATCAAAAGCACCAGTGATTGGTGAATAATTGGATATGGACAGCCGAGCTTTGATCTTGCACATCAGAACTGCAACCTTCAGAATAGTTAATCAAGCATGTTCAAATATAGGGTTGATTGCCTTAAAGGTATAGACCAGTTTTGTAAACGCCCCCCTCTCCAAAAAATATTAAATGGAAGCTCTTATTACCAATCATGTGAAAGAATATGTTTTGACTAATACGTGATGATCCAAATTTGCCGGGAAACCGCCTTCTAATTGATATACAGTGTGTATTTGGTAAATTATTATATCTATCCGGACCAGATAGATATCGCGCACGTGTCGCGTAGTCCCATATACATCTTTCTGTGTACAGTGCTTGTAACTTTACCAAGACTGGGCCAAATTTCTTATCATATTGATGATTCCAGAACCTTGCAGTAGATAATCAACCTTATCTGATCGTTTCCACAAAGTTGCTTTCACAATGCAATGGCATGACCTGAACTGGTCTTTACCTTTAAATTCAGTTTTTGCAAAGATTTGTCTCTAACTTTTACCATCGCACACACCTCTGAACAATTTCACTATACTGTTCAGAGGGAGCAGGGTGATAACTCTGTGTTCAAGTATAAGATATAATAACATCCGTATAGCTCCAAATAGACAGTTCAAAACTACTGGTATATATATTTTTTAAACCGTACATTACAGGACCTGATGTTGCCAGCAAAGCTAATGAAAAGCGGCCTGTTAACAATACCAAACTTAAATTTCATTTTATTGTGATTGAATAGAGTAGAGAAAATTAAATCTACAAAATTAAAGAATAACAATTCAGAAATTAAAATACTCATTGAAATCTTTCTTGAATCTGCCCATGTTTGGTGCAAGGGGATAGATATAAGTTGGGAGGGAATTCCATGAAATAATCAGGATTATAAAATGAAGGAATTTCAGGTAATTTTGCAAGGCATCTTCTATTTAAGTTCAAGCTAATGCGCTTTTCCAATGCTGATTCACGAATGATTCTATTTCGAATGCTTTCTAGACAATATACCGCTCTCATGCACTGGAACAAGTTTATTGATATTTCATACGAATGACTACCTCCTCAAACAATACGACAAATGCACAATTGCCACAAGTGGCGATGGCGGCTGGTATTGATTTCCTGGCGACTGAATTTGATGGGAATCGTGCATCTGGAGAGTATAAACTCATTTCTCAACTCTTTTTACTCTCCAATTTTTTCTTTACGTTATTGTTATCGTCTCCATGACCTTTTAAAGCATTGAAATGGGAACTGTCTGCGATGAAAATGCCTATAAACAGCTGGGACATGTATTCCATGCACGGAGTAATTGAATAAAGTGTAATTTCAACCGAACAGGATATTTATGTACAGTTTGAAGCTCATTGCATGTTCGGTGTTTTAGTTATTTTAGGAAGACAGCTACATGCCTGACTTCTACCCTGAAGCTCTCGACATGATTCAGTCCATAATCTATAAAACTGATCATTACTCGTAACTTGTCTCTTAAAGGGGAAGTGCGTTCTGATATTACGGTAAGTGGGCTTAAATAAAAGCAGAAAAATGAGAGAATCAAGTTAGTGAAAGTTTGCGCAATATCCTATTAAAGTTAGTGACAGTTTGCGCAATATCCTATTAAAGATAGAAAAGCAACACATTTTTTTGTTGCTTTTCTATCTTCATGAGGCAACTCTGTGACGTATCTTTCGAAATTATTTACAATTTGCTCTATACACTAAATTTCATAAATTTACATTTTCTTAGTCACTGATGATGGAATAGGTTTTTGTCATACAGTTGTTGTATGAAAACATATTTGCAATAATTGTATTTAGGGTGAATGTATGATTGAATTTTTTTTTAAAGGGAAAATATAAATTTTTAAAGATATTTAGTACAGGGCAAATGGGAAGGAATCTTGCAAGATAAGTCACAGAGCTGCCAATTTGTGTTTGATTGATCGCACCTTCAAAAAGTCATAACTTTCTTATTTTTAATCAGTTTTTACTCAAACTTTCACAGTCCTATTTCTTTCATTTTTCTTCTATAAAACCAACTCAAAATCGGAGTTGATTTCCTCTTAAAGAGCCAGAAAGTCGTGTTTGACTGATCACCCCCACCAAAAAAAATAAAAAATAAATAACAAATAAATAAATAAAACAAAAATCATCATAACTTTCTAATTTTTAATAAATTTTTTACTCAACTTCTCACCGTCTAATTTATTCATTTGTCTGCTTTTATTAAAACCAACTTAATATCAGGGTTGATTTCCCCTCTTTGAGCCAGAAAGTTGCTTTAACTACAGTATTTGTGAAAGTATTGACTTAATGCCTTTGTGACTTCAAGCAGACTATAATGTCAGAGGCCATTAGGTTAATGTATTGGAAAAGGACTTTGAATCTACCCCCGAGCTATTTGTAAGCTCTGTACCGTTCAGCACATTTGAATTCTTGCTGGCCAATCTTAAATAGGTTCATATCTGCTGTAGATAGTGAGGAATGGAGTTCCACCCATCTCCTAAAAATTCAGTTCATAACCTAAATACTTCAACAAGTAGATTAGGGGGGTGTTTCACAAAGATCCTAAGTCAAGCTTAACTCTAAGTTGGACTTAAAACATTATGGAGAGCCATTTGTAGCCTTAAAAAGAATATTTCCAAAAGCAAAAATTGAAGTATTTTAGACTTTTTATAGACTCGACATCAGGAACATGAAATATCCTTGATGATAGAAAATATGAATGATTTGAATCAACATTTTATCCTTTTGAAATAACTTTCACAAAATATTTTCAATAATGCTGGCGGCTTTCCATAATTGTTAAGTCCAACTTAGGATCTTTATGAAACATCTCCCGAAACAGTGGGGAAATATTATGGGAGGACACTATGATTATATACATATATACAGCCCGAATGTATAAAATCAACCTTAAAAACCCAAACTATACCTGGCATTCTATAGGTAAACAGTTAAGGATTGTAAAGAAAATAAAAGATAAAAAGGAAAAAATCCTTGTATAGGGCTCGCACAGGAACCTGCGTCAAGCTTTTGAGGTAATAATTAGTGCGCCTCGGAATAGAATTTCTAGATAGACGGCGCTATAGAAATGCCTATTATTATTGGTACACTTTATTAAATATGTATTACCCCATATGCATATCTGACCTGAAGTGGCTGCGAAAAAAAGGGTTCAGAAAACTTGGAAGTGGAATTTGGTGAATTCATTGCTGTCTGACAAAGGCATTAACTCATCGGCAGTCTGACAAAGACATTGACTTATTGTCATCTGAATTATAAGTATCTGAACAGAAGGATGCCCAGGGAACCAACACTGAGCTGGGGGGAGGGAAGGGTGAATGCACTGTTATTTGCAGAAGATGTAGACCCCTTTGATACCTGGGGGGTGTTTCACAAAGATCCTTAAAGTTGGACTTAACAATTATGGAAAGCCGTTAGCGTCATCGAAAATATTTCGTAAAGTTATTTCAAAAGGCATAAAATGTTGATTCAAATCATCATTCATATTTTCTATTATGAAGGAGATTTTATGTTCTTGATGTGGAATTTATGAAAGTCTAAAATACTTCAATTTTTGCTTTTGATTTTGGAAATATTTGATTTTAAGGCTACAAATGGCTCTCCATAATTTTTAAGTCCAACTTAGATTTAACTTACGGTAGACTTATGATCTTTGTGAAACACCCTCTTGATGTACATGTACATGTATAAAGGTTTCTGAACAGAACAATGTTGAGAGAACTTGAGAATCGCTAAGAATTAAAAATAAGAAAAAAGCCCTATTCTATGTGAGTGAGTACACATGCATCTACTAGTAAACTCAACTAGAGAGGTTTTTAGTGTCAATTGAAAATGTCAATAAATAGTTATAATTACTTGTATAATTAATATTAGAAGCTGAAATTTTGAGTACAGTATAGCCACATGGCACTCCTTACATCAAGATTAACCAGGTTTGGGTGATTGGTACACTTAATCCACCCTTGAATCCACCCTTCCCCCTTTTCAAGTCCTATGAACGTAGTTATGAAGATCCCTTTAAGTACATGTATATCTCAGGTGCCAATGTGTTAATATCTTTGTTAGAAAGCAATACAAAAATCCACCCCCGCCTCATTTTCTGAAGCTCTGAATATTATTCTGTTCATATTCTGGTAAGTCGGAAAGACATCTGTGAATCCACCCCCTTAACCTGTCTTAAGATCTTGGGATTATCCTTCTGTTTGAAACGTAATACTCGTCAGGTGACAGTGGGTTAACGTATGTAGTTGATGGGAATGAACTCACCCTTGGGGGGTAGCGGTGGACTCAACCATGAACCGAGCCTCAAATGGGTCGTGAAATATGAATGAACAAGTTCACGAGAGGAAAATTAGGAGAATCCAACCGGGAAATGCAGGCAGCAGATACCGATAATCATTAAAATGCACATGGTTGCAGTCAATATGTACTCCCTAAAGGAATCGTGTGCCTGTACATTAAAGGGTCTAGTCAACTGTTAAGGAATTTCTTAATGGATAAAGACTACATGTACATGTATATTATATCAAGTATAACCTGGATGTAATATTTAGAAGGATTATAGTGTTTGAAACAACATTAACAAAAACTATTGCATTTTGTTGGACCAAATATATCAATAAACTAATATTGAATCAACCTGGATAAAATATTGAAAAGGATTTTGAGGGTTTTTAAAACATTAGGAAAAAATTGATTGAAATTTGCTGTTTCAAACAAAAATTCTGCAATATGATAATACAATTCAAAATAACTGATGGGTATTTCTCATGAAAAAATATTTGTGTGACAAGCATACCTTTAAAGAATGCCTGAAGACAGAATGCAAGAGGGGGGGGGGGGGGAGGTGTCTTCATTTTATATTCATGAGCAAAAGAGAGAATAGAAGCCGCTCCTCTTATCATGATTTCTTGTAAATGGTTGATTAGGAAAGTGACTTTAAAGCCTTTCTGCACTAGTTTGGCCAGGAGGGATTAGACCTTCCTTGCACGGTCACTGACAGGTAGTTATCTCATCAAATCAGCTCTCAATTACATGTAACATAAGAAAAAGGGGATCATGGAGGACTAACAGGTACCGCTTAGGCATTGTTTGCTATATAGAGGGTGCATGTAAGTAGTTCAGTCCCGCTTTAATAGAGATATAACTTTGTAGAAGTAATGTACATGACACTGTAGTGGATAAACACAAATTTTACTGTGGTTTTTACTGTAAATTGACACGTGCTTTGTCGACACACCATTTCTGCACTTTGTGGCACTCCTTGCAGTAACTTGCCTCACCTACCATCCCAGTAAGGCTTCCTGTGTGAGCTACTAAAGGGATTACTCCACCAAGTAGTACCAAGGGGGAAAGGGATTTAAGAATTAATAAAGGTTTTTTTAAATTATTATGAGTGTAGCTTGTCAATGACTGATCCTAACAAAAATAAAAGTCACAGCCCAGAGGCATACATGTATCTATGGACGCGTTCATGCTTGATTTTGAAGGCAGAATGAGCGATTTGTAACGCTCATCGTAAACGCTCATCGTAATCGCAGTTCCACGGTGCACTGTTCATGCTCACTTCTCCAGGCAATTCTCCTTGGGTGGCCTTCAGCTTGGATTCGCAACCTGTGTGCGCATGCTACGTAGACCCACTAGAGGTCAGTGCGTTGACCCCATTTAAACGCGTTTACAATTTGTAAACGCATCTTTTTGTGAGTTTACGATCGGCGATCGTGATCGCCGTTTTTCGGTGATTCTACAAAAGTGAGCATGAACGCAATCGTGTTTTAAACTAAACGCGTAACAGATGCCTGATTCTGGCCATCAAAATCAAGCATGAACGCGCCCTATATATACACAAAATGAAAATAAGAACTCTGATGTGTGTATCTGACAGGGCACTGCAGGGTGCCATTTTAATTACAGATATTACATGTATGTCATGTCATTGCCTGGTCGAATACCCTGTCTTTGATAAATAGGGGTAATGGTTGCATCTTATTCTAACTATGCATTATTCTTGTTGTCAGTTGGTTCTTTTTAAACAGGTTCCTTTAAAAAGTGAAAAAAAGTTGAAAGTCAGGATAGTGAAAATGGAATGCTAATTTCTGTGCAAAGATATTTTCCTGCATACTGTACATGTACATGTATAAGAGTAATATTAACATTTTTGTGAGAGGATGTATACATCATGAGCGTTTATATGAACCAACAAATCTATCATACCAGTATGTATCAATGCATGGATTCATCATTTCATAATATCGACGGAACACATGTATTAAAAATAAAGACTTTGATCATTTGTTCTGAAATTCTATTCGAATTATCCAGAAATTAAAGTTTAATTATCCTGAAGTTGTAATTGAATCATTCTGAAATTGAAGTTGTACACTTGTTCTGAAATTATAGGTGAATGCAGATTTTTACATGAAAACAGACAAACGATTATAGCTATTTTATGATAGAATATCATTTAGCACTGGAGTGAAAATTGTATATTTTCATCGACTCCGCGCCCATCCCTTGTAATTTATAATAGAGATGTGCAGTAGGCTACTGGCATCTTGTGTTGTATCTGGGGAATACAATCCCTTTACCAGGCATTAAGAATTGATATTTTCTTCCACGGAGTGTAATTGGCTTTTGTGTTGTGGGACCATTAGGTAACCTTTCACATTCAGAAGTTGAACTTTTTGCATGGGAGACTGACTCAGCCCCTGCAATATGCATACCTAATAGATGTATTAAATATTGCAGTGGCTGATTCTACAATATGCATGAATTTCTAGCTCCATCTGTGAACGGAAGTTACGGATCGTGTAGACAACTGTTCGCATTAGCAAACTCAAGTTGTGCGTTAGCCACTTTAAAATGCATATTAATGCAGTGGCTGAGCCTGTACCGTTCCCAAATTTCTAGCTCAATTTGTGAACAGACTTCATGTGGCCATGTAGGCAACCATTCACACATTTGTGCAAGGGAGACACTGTAAAAATGTTACCCAATGCAGTATAAACCTGCAAGGCATGGCAGAAAATTGCAGTAGCTTAGTCTGCTTTGTTTAAATTCCTCTGGTCTATGTGAATGGGGTTTGGACGTGAATGACAGTAAGCGGCGTGGGAGCAATCAGCCGGCAGGAATAGTGAAGCAACTCTGTGACTGGGGAGAAGAACCTCGTAAATATGTGACGTGCGCCGATGAATGCAACTCATTTATTAACTAGATTCTAAGGGCAAGGTAGGATTGTGCTCCTGATATATAGGTTGTAAATTGTGTAGAACAGGGCCCCCGTCTTCTAAAGAGTTGCGATCGATCTGAACCAATAGCAAGTCCTCTATAAATCAGTCGCAGGTTTGCAGTCTCCTATCTCGTTATGTACATTTGCAATTGATATCAATAGTAAATAAGCTGTGATTAATATCAACTCTTTATAAGATGGGACCCAGGTCTACTTCTTTTTCTTTTAAGCTGTTATTTGACTCAGATGAATTGATTGTCATAAAGTGATATTGGTAACAGAGTCAAATATAACAAATCTCAAAAATCAAATGTATGATTCAGTTGCCCAACGACTTGAGCTAAGTTTGATGAGAGTTTTGTTTCTATTTTGCAGTATATAGACTTGAGTGTTACATACATGTAGTAAATACCCCAACAACTTCATCAAATTTAAGAGGAGGGTACTTTAATATTTTTAAGATTACTTTCCCATTGTTTGCTCAATAGATTGGTTTACTAGTGAACATCATCGCTTTACTTATTGTGATGAAAGTTTGTTAACCTTTTATATCTGATCAGACGATATTATAAACACAGTTGTTTAAACACGTGATGTTCACTAAATGAATGAATGTATCCTAAATAAAGATATGAATCTAAAAAATAAAATTAAAAAAAAAACATATTTAAATGTTATGCATACTTTTTTAGCAAAGGTTGTTCTTGACAACTAAAAAACTTAAATGAGGCTTGCCCGACATAGCAACAAGTAAATGTGTGCAGATTGGATCCAATTATTTTACTTACTTACTGCCCATTATGCCTCCTGGCACATAGGGCAGCTACAAAAGTCTTCCACTCCTTCTGATCCTGGGCCAGTCGTTGGATGGTTCCCCATGTGTGGTTCAAGTCTTTAATCTCCCCTTCCACAGTTCTTTGCCAAGTATTTTAGTTCATTCATTAATAACAGGTTTAATAATGGACTAGCTCGTCACTAAGTCACCGGGAAAGAAACATCTGTAAATTTGAATATGGTGGTATACCGGTCAATTGTGATGCCATCCATACATACCAATAACTGTAGATTGAGCCTCCATGAAAGTCCTCCCTTCTCCCATTATATCACGAACTACATGTATTTTCCACTTTTAATCTCATCTGCGTTGTAAATTAATGATAGCTGATAAGTGCGAAGGCCGTTAATCTTGAAGGTGTGAAGGGACAGGGACTGAGAAGGCAGGTGCTGCCTTTGTGCCACACTTGTTTGATACAATCAGCAACGTGGGGGCTTTCACACCACGAGGAGACATCCTAGTTACGGCGGTGAGCAGACAAGACCTTTTCATCCCAGGTGCAAAACTTAAACATGATTTATATAGACCAACAAAATGCCTTGTTGTTTTCACTCCCTATTTCCTTCCTTGCACATACACTGGAATTATTTTTTTGTATTTGCAGACAGTGGTAGATCAACGATTTTCTAGGTGAGTAATGTGAGGGGGTGGAGTCACAAGTTTGAAAACATTTTGAAGAGCAAAAAAAAATAAAGGTCATCAAAATTATTCAGGTGCTTGCCTTTTTACTCAAAAGTTCTGTGACAAACAGTATTATTACTGAGAGAGTTACTCTGTTTAAATAAAACGAATAAATAAATAAATAAAAAACAAACAAACAGTTTTTTTTAATACACATTGTATACTCAATGTGTACTTGCGATAAGCCAGATTAGGTTTGGCTTGGGGCAGGGGCCTTCCTTTTAAACCCCTGGATCGGCCTCTGGAAGAGGAGTATTATCATGAATTTATTACCCTAGTTATTGGATTATAAATTTACACGTAAATTGCACTCCATTTCAGTAGCTTATAACAGTTATTGTAACTTGTTAAAAAATTGTTTGATGAAAGAGGGCCCTGATCAGAGTGTATAACATTTGAGAGACAAAAGGACTTTAAGCCTGTTAGGTCTATATGAGTTAATGCCCTTATGGCTCTGAGGAGGCGATCATATTACTTGTGCCCTAAATGAAAAACAGAATGGTGTGGTCCAGGAAAATTGTTGCGTTTAATACATCTACAAGTAGCAGAAGAAAGCAATTAAGCAGGGAATAATTTTCCTGGTATCGCATCGCAATTTGCTATGCATTTTTGCATGACTGCTATACAAAATATCTTTTGTGTAGCAGTTTTCTTCCATAGAAATGTACAGAATTTCTTTTGAAATATTTATCCATCGGCTGAAATTGCTAATCAATAAATTTGAAGAAAATTATTCCCTGAATTAAGTATAGATTAGTTCTGTGTTGATTGATTTGACAAAATTAACTTACCTGTACATGTATCTCTTTGTCTGGATGCTAATGGCATTGTAGCCAATTTCATTCATTGAATGAGCAGGTATTATGAGAAGATGTTCTTTCAAATTAGAATCGTTGAAGAGACCATTGTGCAATGTGCGTAGATTCAATGTTTCAACAAAAGAGAATTTCTGTAGTTTCTAACTAGGGGCGTAATATGGAGAGTGGAGTAAGCCATTGTGCTTGCCCGTTGAGGCTAGATAAAATGCATTTACTTTCTAACACGTTTGTTACACAGACGAATTAGAAACGCAAATAAGTCTTACAGGAAAGACATGATCAGGGGTCAATTGTCTGTCGATGGGCGCGTTTTAGTTTGTTTGTGGAAGGCCATTGCATTTTCCCAGTGTGCATACATGTAGCAAGATAAAAGGCAAAAATAATTGATGACTGGTGTGAAAGAGGTTTTGAATATAATCTGTAACCTGTCCGTACTCATATCTCTCAGACACAAAACAATTCAACTCCAAGCTAAATTCAAACTACCGGTAAAATAGAAAAACCTAAATGAAG
Organism: Strongylocentrotus droebachiensis; assembly: GCA_035222895.1. Lineage (NCBI taxonomy): Eukaryota > Metazoa > Echinodermata > Echinoidea > Camarodonta > Strongylocentrotidae > Strongylocentrotus > Strongylocentrotus droebachiensis. The sequence continues at coordinate 21,845 of JAVYIG010002401.1, forward strand.
TGGAGCGATGCGGGCAGTGAGTGCATGCTGGTCTGCAAGTCAAAAGCCACTTTGGGTCATTTTTGTGCAGTATTTTCAAAACAAGACAAGACAAGACAAATCAATTCAAACTGATCTCTTCTTGGCTTTTCGGGCTAATGTTACTTTTTCGTTGGCACCCTTTATCTGACACCTTCTTAAGCCTCCTGCAGACATGACGCCCTAAATCGCCTTGAAATGCAAATTGAAGGAAAACCTAACGTCTAAATCAATAGCAAGAGGCAGTTTTGTGGGGGTTAAAAGTAGTTGAGCAGAGCTGTGTGCAAAATGGCCCTTGTGAGTGCTCTCTTTATGAGGAGACAAATATAGAAATGTAAGCACACTTGGCTTATAAATCTTGTTTCATTGTACTGTTGGAGATCAATATTTAAGTGGTTTACCACCTCTTGTGTGAATATGCCTTTTTGTCAAACCTTGCTATGCCATACTTAATAGCATTAAGACACATCACAGGGTATAATGTACTTAATTATTTAAGAATTACTTCTGAAGCTCTTTAAAACGTTTGTAGCCTATGATTAATGCTCCTGAGAAAATTGCTGTTCAGTCAATTACATGTACGAACCAAATTTTAAGTTCATCTCTGGAACAAACACTAAAGTTAACTTTAAAAACATAAACCTAACCTACATGTACAACCCAGTTGCAACGCTAACCCTAATCCTAACCCTAAACTTGTACTTTTGACGAAAAAAAGCCCGGTGCTATTAATGCCAGAGCAAGGAAAACAAATCATCCCCTAAAACCTGTCAAACATACTTAACTCTCAAATGTAAACACACCTCTTTCCCCACATGCTTATACGCGGTAAGAATCATGTACATTAGCCACGATATTGGTAAATTTTCTAAGTTTACCAGAATCCACTCTTCAGTAATCTTGATGAGTGATGTCTCAATGAGACGGGGAGCCCTACGCGAGACGATCTCTTCCCAGAGTCCATGTTAGTTTCAAGCAGTTGATGCTGTAGACATTGCCGAGTCTATATGCACGTCGCCACGATTTTGTTTGTGCAGATCAATAAACGGTTGCATTTCATTGCACAATTTTGCCTTGTAGTTTGGGAATGAAATGGAGGAATGGGAAATGGATATTGCAATTCCTAGATGGTATTATTGTACGAAGTATGTAGTCTAAAAAGATGGACTCTCATTTCTTTACACATTTGTTCTAGTTTAGGTTGGCTTCAAGCATTTTAGGGATATTGTGGGATAAATGTTTTATGTTTTTCTTAGTAAGATTGCACTTTGAAATTTTAGAAATCATATTTTTGAACACATCAACAATCTTTTACTTTTTCTGTTTTGATAAAGACATTTTAAAGAGAAATGGCAACTATTTTATGTATATTCACATTTGTCAGAAATTGCTGGAAAAAAAAAACAACAACAGGAGGACGAGGTTGACAGAATATACATGTAAGAGATGAAAGATTAAAAAAAAGTGTAGAGGAAGGGTAGTAGAGATGCAGAGACTTAGAAAGCAAAAGAAAAAACAGATTTCATTGACAAAATAATTCAGAATGCTAAAGATTTTTAACGCACACACTCTCTACTTTGCCAAATTATTGGCATACTCCATCTCTTCAATACCCTTATGTTTTTTTAACAAAGTTAACAGAATATACATGTATGCGTATATGTGTCAATATAAAGATCTCTCGAAAAAATATTCATGGTCACTTGTTAGATCCACATATTGCTTTCACAGCCTAGCTTTAAGTGCACTTCCTCTCGGGCGATGGGAGACATTTCCATAACGCAATTTAGCAGAAGTGAAACCATTTCACGCAAGGTGATGATGTCCTAGAGCCTTGTACACCCAGGAATAGATAGATAAACATCATCTTATGGTAGAGTCTTGATCATATATTCAAAGATAAAGTTGAGTTCTGGGAGCGTTTCACAAAACTTGTCATCAATGACAGTTTTTGTTGTAAGTTACTGAAATCCTTGTTTCTGATTGGTTATCAGCAGATTTGTGACTGATTTTTGTAATTTTTCATTGAAAAAAGGCTTTGTGAAATGCACCCCCCCCCCCTGGACTCACATTTTCCAGTGACTTTTGCACTTTCTGCTCATCAACAATTTGTATTTCGGAGCATTCTGGGTCAGAAGATAAACAAATAAAACATAGCTAAAACCAAACGGACACTATAAAAGCGGGAATAGCCTGCATAGTATTCAAGTTTGGACCATAATGGATAGCTGATATCAGCGTTGGATCCTTGTCGTTCGTAGAGGATTTCCTCATTTTGTCTGGGGCTCTCAGACAATCTAATGGACTTTATTTGCTCACAAGTCTAATGGGAAGTTCAAGTGTAAGATGTGCCATACATCTTGCCAACTAGTTGTGAAATGCAGACCCTTTTATGGAGCTGGCATACATTGCTTTACTAAAGGCAAGGCTAGAGACCGCTGTACAAGAACCCAATATTATTATCTTAGTTAGGCCTACATGTATTCATTACATTGCCGCTTCGAGTCAGAAGGCGTTAACTCACAAACATGTCAATGTACTTTAACACACACAGAGTTATTTCCCTTCTGGCGCCGAACAGACAATATATTCATGTACACTTTGAAATTCATAGCAATTTCTTCTTGAGGTATGCTAATGCAGATAACAATATGATAAGGGATTAAAACATAATGGCCCGAATTCACAAAGGAGATTTGTTGACAAACCTAGATTTATGTACGCCATATGACACGTTTCGACGCGTTTCAGACCAAGGTTTGTCTGAACCTTGGTCTGAAACACTTCTAAATGCACATAAAACCTGTCGACTAACCTCCTTTGTGAATTTGGGCTTTAGGGTCTGAACATCACAGACTATACATGTATGTAAATTGACCCTGAAGTGCTTTCAAGGAGCTCATGTCTATGTTAGATATGAATTCATTGGATGGCATACTGGGTAGTTTATGTACCGTTTGGATCCTGCAATCGTAGGAATGATTCAAACCTTTGTATGCTTACAAATATATCTTTAGCTGTGTCGACTAAGAAGTGAGAAAAGGAAGATTTTTTTTCTTCTTCATGTTTTTCTAAATAGTTGTTGTTGTTGAGAAGTTGTAACAATTGCAAAATGAAAAAAAATATGTTGCAAGTTTGGTTTCTAGTATGTTTATTTTTCTTTTAACAGTACATTGTACATTATACGTATTACCTTTTTTCATTTCTAATTTTTTTTTTATTTGGGGGGCGGTATCTCTTATATCTGCTGAGAGCAAAAATGGCACTATCTCTTTTTATTTTTATTTCTTCTTGTTTGTGCATACAAGACATTTATAGAGCCCCTTGTCTTCCATTTCAGATATATATATATTCTACAAATTTTACTTTGCTTTCTCTCTCTATACATGTATATATTTCTCTCCCTCTTTCTCTCCCTCCCTCCCTCCCTCCCTCCCTCCCCCTCTCTTTCTCTCTCTCTCTCTCTCTCTCCTCTCTTACTTCCCCTCTTATTTTCTTGATGTAACACCTATCTATTTATACATTTACATTACCTCTTGTATACATCTCTCTCTTGTGCTAAATCTTTATATTATCTCTATTTCTTACAGATACTTCTATGTAGTTTCTGTATTTCTCCCTTCCTATATGTATGTCTAGCCTCTAGCTAACTCCTCATGCTTCCTTCCTCATAATTTACTTTCAATTGCCCCCGATGACTTAACATAATGTATGATGTCACAACATGGTCTGTGAAATCTAATTAGCACCCGAGGTATGGAGTAAATCTGCAAACCTTGTTGGCACAGCGTTCTGTTTCATCAAGTTATCTCAGTTTGCTTGTAGCCTCTACGCCATCTTGGTGACATAATTTTAATAGTGAAGTGCTCTAAAGCTTTTTGCCATAAACAGATTAAGACATTAAGACTGGTTGAGCTGAGCTATTTCCCTTTCTTACTTTGGCTTGTCTTGCCCTCACCCCTCTCTCCTCTCCTCTCTTGTCTTGTCCTCCTCTCTCTATCACTTTCTCTCTCTCTTGTCTTGCCCTCCTCTCTCTCTCCCTTTCTCTCTCTCTCTATCCCTTTCTCTCTATCTCTCTCTTTCTCTTTATCTCTTTGCCTTTTCTCTCTTTTCTTGGCTCTTCCTATAGATTTCTTTTATTTTCTGTTCTCTTGCTTTTCCCTCCTTTCCTTTCCTTTCCTGCCATTTTCTTTTTGCTTGTATGCTTTCTTTTATCTTGTTTTTTTTTATCTCTCTCTTCCCATCCATTTATCTTTCTTCTCCCTAAGTTTCCCTCTTGTCATGCTTTCCTTTTCTCTGTTTCTTTCTCTTCCCTTCCTCTGCGTCGTGTAGCCTCACCTTGTATTCAAAGGACTGAATGGAGAGGGCATTTGCGAAACGATTTTTGGTACAGTTAATATGTATGTAAAACCTGCTCAGGGGAGGCAAGCAAAGTGGTCTACATAGGCAGGTGGTCTTTATGCTTGACGGTTCCTTAAAGGGGCAGTCCACCCTGATAATGAATTGGTTTTAATAGACGCGGATAGTGAGAGAAACGGGCCCGCGACAGTTTGAGCAAAAACCTATTCAAAAGAAGAAAGTAGTGGTCTTAAGGTTATGCATGTGGGTTCTTTAATCTAGGTTGCAGTAAGAAAACTAGATCAGGCCGGGGAAAGCTTTTATATACAGGCGATCTAAAAGGTAAAGACCGTAAAGACCAGTTTGAAAAAACGCCCCCCCCCCCCCCCTCAAAAAATGAAATGGAAGCTCTTATTACCAATCATGTGAAAGAATATGTTTTGACTATATGTGATGATACAAATTTTGCCGGGAAACCGCCTACTAATTGATATATTTGGGAAATTATCATATTGATCCGGCCTGGACAGATATCGCAAATGCACTTCAACATTGAACATTTGGGCATATATTTCTGCTTTTTTTTGCGAATTTAGGTTGAAGCATTGCCATCTAAACCTCTGAAGGCAATATTCATACAATACTACTGAATGGATATTTTGCACCCAAAACCCTTGAACCGCAATTTGACCACTAACTGATCTATACCTTTTAATAATACAGGTGGTCAAGCATGGTTGACTGTACCATCATCATTACATTTCTAGCAAAACAAATAAAAGGCACTTCAGACATGATATTAAAACGTGTGTGTCAGAAGAACCACCATGTCACTGTATTATCCGCATCAAAAGCATTTCCAAGTGTACAGAACAGATCAATTGCTTTCAACATATTATCCTATTTGTATGCACTGTCTATCGGAAGTCGAGAGGGGATTTGGAAATGCGATGACAATTTATTGGATGGTCTTTTGAGTATCATATATCGCTTCCTCTGCAATTTCATATTGAATTCACAATGAAGTACTATTCGTTAAGGGACATTTGTAAGGCCGATTATACGTCCATCTCACGGTGTGATATTGGGCTTCTGAGAGCCATAATATATATGCATTATTTATGTATGCCATGTTCATATTGGGGGATACCACAGTACTACAGATGCGCATTAGCAGCCATTGCAGTTGTTTAAATGTGTATTAGCAAGACAGCATGTAATACGTATTATGTGTCCTGTTCATATTAGGGGATACCATCGGGGGATACCATAATATTACAATATTGAAAATGTGCATTAGTAGCGTTTATATACATTGTGGTTGATTTTACGTGTATTGGCAAGACAATACTGTAATGATGGTGTAATTTTGCAGTATTGCCCTGTTCATACACAACAAAAATAGCATAGAATTGAACTTCTGCCTGAATTTTGCCATGCATTGTAATCAATCACCTTTTCTTTCTCAAATTGGCAACAGTTTTTTTCATAGTTAAAAAAGAAGTGTATATTCAATATTAACCATGTGAATAGATTTTTTTAACCAAAATCAACTAGAAGTTGCCAATTCGTACACAAAATTAGTGATAATGAATTTCACTTGGCATTGCCAATTTAGAGACTTCAAGGATTACTCAATCCTGATTAAATCGCTCTTATTCATGAGCAGCACAATGTCCTACACCAAGGTCTCAAGTTTTCTAGGAATTTTTCATTGCACTTTCAGCTTGTGTACAATTTGCAATTCGGAGCATTCTGCATCAAAAGATAAAGATAAAAATAGAATGTCACTAAAAAGGTGACACTTTGCTGCTATGGGTTGCAGCAGAATCTATATATGGCTATTTTAGACAGACACATGAACATGTAGGCCTACATGTAGTTGGCAGATGCATGTACAAGTTTGAACAAGACTATTGAGGTAGTGTAACCGTAGATTGAAGGTGAAAGCGTTGTGTTGTTGCAGCTTTGCTCTTCACGGACTCGAGATACTGTGTTTACGCAGCCATTCTTTGAAAAACAGCCTTTTTCTTTATCCGATTCCTTCTCCGGTACTGCTTTGTTTGTCTCGCTCAATCTCTGGCTGGAACTTTTCTCTAGCTCTTTGCATATGTATGTCCCCCAACAACACTTTTTTTCCTGCACATAATACGTGACCAGAATTGATCAGAATCACAGACAGCCACAAAAACTTCAATCCATTCACTGTTGCATTGAAGTAATTATGTTTGTTTATGATAAAGAAAGTTTTGAATGAAATTTTAATTTAAAGGTCTTTTTAAATAATTTTTTTTATTGTTGCTTCGACCTGGATGGAGACAGTAATATAGAACACCAAACATTTGGCTGGCTTTCTACTAACATTTTAATGTACTGCTTACAGTTTGTATATCGTCTCTCAGCGCTTTACAGATATATTTTAACCCCTGTCATCGGATTCATTAATTCATGCACAATTCTTCACTCCCAATTACTAACACAAAACACTTTGTCATCCTACTAGGTCCTTCTCTCCTGGGTATGGAGTGGCAAATGTAGATTTATGCCTTGCCTAAGGGCATTTGTGCCATGTCGGGATCAAACCCACAACCTTTGCATTTCAAGTCAATGGCTTACACCACTCGACTGCGACACCTCTACAAATGCACATACATGTAGTTATCGGTCCCTACAGAGTCACCTTAGAAATTAGATTAGCATGCTCTGTATGCGGTACATATCGATGTATACACGCGCTTGAACGTGCCGACACCCCAAGAGATCCGAAATGTAATATATTGTGAGTTGCTGAAGTGAACCGACACAGTTCATGATTACAGTCACATGCGAGAGAGACACGCTTTACACATGAAGGATATTAGGTTCCATGGTAGTTTATTGAACATGTCATTCACATTGATTTTACATAGTGCACTCCAGAAACAGTTTCCTCATGATTGAATTCTATTAAAAGAACTTTGGTGAACGTGGCTGTATTGGTAGGGAAAGGCACTCCTGGGAATGAGCGGTTTGACTTTAATGTGTGTGTCAAGGCTTTCTGAGTGATTATATTTCAAGCTTTACAATTTGATGTGGCATCTCCATTCTGCTAATACTTTGTATTAACCAAATTACTAACACTCACTTTAATAATCAGCTGTTTACTTGATAACTTTATTTCATTGTTTTATGAGTATATGCATATATTTTCTTTCAAGTAGGTGACTTCAAGTTTGTTTTTTTATTTTTTTTATTTATATGTTTTATTGAAGGTGATTTCAAGTTTATGAAATTTCATACATGTAGTAGGCCTGTACCAAGATCATCATTCTATGGACCTTTTGTTATAGATATACTGGTACTTATAAAGAATGAGAAATGATGTTGTGAACTGAAACTTCAAACTGTGTGCTCAGAATTGAACGGGGAAAAAGGTTCCTGCACTAGGATGAAAAAGAAAATGTATAATTATGCAGTACAAGAGTTTCTTGCAAGGGAAATCTCAATTTGTGTTTGTTTCATCTAAACATCTTTCATTACATGTGTTTCAAACTTTCTGTTATTTGTTTTCAAAGTCAACTTTATGTCAGCTGAGAATCAAAATATCAAGAAGAAAAAGAATGAATGTTTTTTTAAAACATTTTGTGAAGAACCGTTTGTGATCAATTTCTTATGAAATTTTCTCCTTTGCTTTCTTTTCTATACAGGCATCCACTAAGGCAGATCCCCCCAAACCAGTCAATCAGGAGGAGGAGGAGGAGGTCGACATTGACCTCGGTGACCCCGACGTCCAAAGCGCAGCTCTCAAAATCCAAGCAGGGTTCCGCGGCATCAAGGCACGAAAAGGAGCCAAGGACGTCAAAGGCAAGGAGAGCAAACCAGGGAGCTCCTAGGACAGTGCAAGAACTCTTTAATAAAACAACAAATTTTATACTCGTTATTTAGTCCTACGACACGCCCGTACTCGTAGAGCTAAAACTATTTATACTCGTCAAATAGACATTGTTATTTACATTATAGGTGTAGGAAAGAGAGAGTCATAGAGGGGTAGACATGGATTGATGTCCAAAGTTAAGAAGAAATTCTAGATGAGTGAGTTTTAGAACAGTGCCCATCTACATCAACAGTTTATTGCAGAAAGAGCTTGTTTTGGAAAGGTGTGTCAGATAGGGAAAATGCAAGTTCTTTCTTAAATGAGTTGGATTGTGTAATTCTCTATCCTCTTTCTCCCTTTCTTATACCCCCCCCCCCCCTCTCTCTTTCTCTTTTCTCTCTCTTACTTTCTCCGTCTTTTCTTTCCCTTCCCTTCCTCCCCTCCTCCTCTCTCTCTCTTCCTCTTTCTTCTTTACATGAATAAGATACTACTTGTATTTTTGTTTTAGGAATATCATCACACAGGACACCCAAAGTTAAAAAAAAAAGACTCCATCACGTGACTCTGTAACGTCTTGAATGCTTCTATCGTTCTCAGTCACCCATGCGTAACGTGGAGCTGAACAGTGTCAAGTTTGACAGGTCGATAACTGCCGCATGGTTTATTATCGTGCTAGCTCCGGACCATTAGTTACTGCATGCATTTTACAGGTTCCAAGTATTCACCACTCCTTTCTTTAATCAACCTTGGTGTTTAATCCCTCCGTATGGGGAACAAATAACCTGTCATAATGCCATCGTGGATAATTGGAAAGCAATAATTGATGATTAATCATTCGCTGAATGCGTTTGGGAGTACGTTCCAACCTTTTCTCAAGGTACATTATCGGTACAACTATGCAAACTTCTTGTTCATTCTCTAGTTTGAAATTCATGCTTTGATTCCATGAGATCCTAAATGGATATTCCACATGACTCAATTCCAATGATAGAATTCAGAGTTCCACTTAAAGAATGTCTTTCTGTACCATGTTTTATCATACTGCATGTTAATATACAGTGTACTTGTGTTCATGGGTATAGAGGTACATGTGTATGTTCTCTATCATGATTTCAGGTTGTTGCACATCTCCAATGTGAACGCAGGTTTGTCTCGGTGTGTGTTCGTACATGTAAGTTATTCCACCTTTACATGCAAAAAAAAAGGGAGTATTCACACTTTCAAATATGGCATACTGTACATCATGCAGATCAGGGAGTATAGTAGGAACACACCTTTTCCAGGTTGCAATCGTGGTGAATTCATACCATGTACACGTACATGTAGATCAAATTTCCACCCAGGACTTTGCATCACAGCAACCATTCATCTACATGTACATGTAAGTGTGTATATTCATACCTGAATGCCATGTTTATTCCATATTCACAAATCTATTTGTTGTATAATTCCATATTTCACATATAGTAATTCCTATTTTGATATCCATATGTATTTTTGCAATATCATCATAGAACGTGTATTCAAAGCAATGAAGATTTGCAAAGCCATTCCATTATATACATTTTCATAGCAGAAGGAAGTTTGAAACACCTTCTAAAGATTGCATATGTCAAAAAAAGACATGTGAAATATATAGCATGGCAGAAAATGATATCCAATCTGTATTCCTGTAATAAATTTGCAGCACAGTACAAGCAGAAGATATATAACCATGGTAATCTCCCTACTCGATTTTCCATTGCAAACAGAATTATCATAAGTGCATTGATTTGCAGAGTCGATGCTTTCACAGCTGTTGATAGATTTGCATCAGGAACCAAAAATAATAAATATACCCAAAACCAGTCGGGCATTGCCTGCCCTGGACACAAAACTCAATTACTAGGACCCTAAAAAGGTCAACACGGTGGTTTTTCATTAAGGAATCATCCATTAAAATCAATATTTCTTGCCTTGCTGTCCTGTTCAAGGTGAAATGAAATTCACGCTACATTTCGAGAAGATAAGTTGAAGATAAGCAATACATGGGGAGTTAAGTTGTAGTCTACAATGTATTCAGACGTATATAGGTCACAAATGGTTGCTTGGCCTTGTTATTTAAACCCTGTAACTTCCGAAAGTCAAAGATGCGATTTAAGACATATCATTCCTTATCTTTTTACTGGCAATTATACAGAGATAATTAGCTGTGCAGAAGTTAAAATGCTTCTTGCATTATTTCATACTTATACTATGCAATGCATGCAGGTAATTTACATGAATAATGGTAACATGCATGTATATTTTATTCACTTGAAGTGAAAATAACTTGGCAAATAGTTAATTTCACATACTCAGATCAGGATGTATATTACAAGTTGTACATGAAGTATACTTTTGTTGTACTTTTTGTACATGTACAGTGCTGTATCTACATTTACTTTGCTGTAAAAAATGGCAGTGGAACGCATAACAGGATTTAATTTCAAAGGTACAACAATGGTAAAACATATCCTGTTTTTCATTCAGTATGAAAAGGTATTGTAGCAAAGAAAGGGCTGAGGTAAATTTATAACAATAAGCATTTGGAAAAGCATTCAGAAATGGTTAATTTGTCAGTTTTTTCTTCTAGGAAGAGGACAGGAAAAGTGGCATCAAAATATGCAAGGAATTCATGTTATGCCGTTTTCGTTTAAAGCATTCTACAAACTTCATGACGTATCTTTCAGTGTATATAGTTCTTCTCGACTGGTTTATTTGAGATGGTAAAACAAAAAAAGGTGATCTTTAAGTTGATGTTACATACTTGAGCAATAAGCCAACCAATAATTCAAGATTTGTATCAAGTTCTTAGACAGTGCCTTTGTGAAAAATCTCACGAATACAGGTACAGAGTTTTTTGTAGAATTTCTAAAGTTTTGCAATCTTTCTAGCAATACTTCTCTCTGTAATTTCTTTCTTTTTGCATTCAAACTTAAAGGATGTCAATAACCTGGCAAAAAAATGCAGAGGTACACATATCGCAGAAGCATGGAATTTCATATTTTGCAGTTGTCAGTGAAATGTAATAATCATACCATACAATATATATGCATGAGTCTTGAAAACATTCTCGTATTCAATCAAGGATATTTTGAGCCAAAGGCAATAGCATTGTCCATAATGAGATGCTCCAGAAATACGTTTGGTACGTTAGCCAAGAAAAAAAGGTCAGAAAAGATGTTCATATTTTGATGCTCTCGGGCATTATTCGTCCACGCTTCTTATGCACAGGCAAGCTGTATTCATCGTCGTATTATGTTACGATTGTAAGCTCAAATCTATTTATGCCACCGTTATCTACTCCGCTATCTTGTTTTTTGGAGTGGCATAAATATTCAAAGTGTTATGGAGTGGCACTTAAGTCCATATCGCGCTTGCTGTTATGACTATAGATTGCATAGTTGGAATTCCTCTGATTGTATGATTGGAATTTCAACTATGTCCTTCAAGTCTTTAATTGTGGAACGGGGCTTTGAAGTGTTGTAAAGCATATGGGAATGTGTTCAGATGGCCTATTTAATCCTAAGGGTATCCTAGACTAAATGCATATAAGCATATGGAATGTGTTTAGACCGCCAATTCAATCCTTAGTGTACCCTGGACTACATGCATATACATGTAGCAATGTGTTCAGATGGCCAACTTAATCCTAAGTGTACCATGGATTACATGCATATACATGTAGGAATGTGTTCAGATAGCCGACTTAATTTCTAAGTCTATCATGGATTACAAACATATAGGACTGCGTTCAATGGCTCACTTAATCATAATGCATATTATGACTGGTGTTTATTCTATGCATTTTATGATAAGGTTCCTTGTTACATGTGGCTGTACATAATTATAAAAAAAATCTTTGAAAGAGTGCGTTTAGATGGCCACACCACCAATCTTATCCAATGAATGAAGAAACGAGAAGTAACTTTTGAAATTCATCCTCCTATTGTTTTGTTATTGACAAAGTTTATCTTATTATAAAACTAAAACATGATACCCCAAAAGTACACCGTCTTACTTGTGTACATTAATGTCCATTGCAGTATACAAAAGAAATAACCTGCTGCGATATAATTTCATCCAGTTATACTTTGGAGCTCCTCCTCCTCCTCATTATTTAGCTTTTTATAACAAAATCATGTACAACTTAGAGTGTTAAAAGAAGAGAACATAGTTACATGATATGGGTATGTAGATAGAAATTTGTTGTCATGTTTTTGGTACTGATATATGTATATTAACAATGTTTTTATGTAAAGGCTGTTCGTTTATATAGAAAATGAAAGAAGTTATTATTCAGTGTTAAGTTTGATTTCTGTTTTCTGACTTTTATTGAGTTAAGAAGCATTGTTTATAATCTCACATTCTTATAAGTTTTATGTTCATATTTTAGAAGATTAATTATGTCATATTAAAATATCATTTGCAATTTATAAATAAAAAGAAAGAAGAGAATAAAGGTAACCTCCTTCTTTTTCTAGAATGAAGATTGCAACCTATTTTGAAATCACTTTTCTGGTGATATTTGTCCTTATCTTCTGGTGGGGGGGGGGGGGGCTCCTAAACTTGAAGGGTGTAAAAGTGAAAGATAACATGAAGGAAGAGATAATAAAAGGCACCTGTTGTCAAACACTCCTGAATGTTATATGAAGCCTTATACTATTAAGGTGTACTACCCTTAATGAATACTTTTTGGGGTTGATCATAATTTTTTAGAAGCAAAGGGTCAATTTATGCAAAGGCCCTTTTTTTTTTTCATTTAACATCGGATCACTGCTTTAAGAAAGTAAATAATTTAAGGAAACCACTTTTCCATCTGCCTTTATTTGTAAGCCAAAATATACAATTTCAGTTGTATTAAGTTACTTTTATTATTATTATTATCTATTATTACTTTTTAAGTTGTAAAAAATGTAAAGTTATGATTTATTGGTAAAGCCCTGATTTATTTATGGTTTGCTTCAGTTAGGCTAATTTGTGCAAAAGGCATTTTTATTGTGAATAAAAGTCATATTCGCAACAGTTTCAAAAACTGTTTTTATTGTTCGCATTTTGTTGTTGACTGTTTGATGTATGTTTGTTTCTTTTGAGCAGTTGCAGAGAGAGGGGGGGGGGATAGGAGAGGTAGAGAAAGAGAGAGAGAGAGAGAGAGCGCGCGAGGGGAGGGGTGTGGGAGAAAAAAAAGAGGGAGAAAGTAGAGTTTTAGCAAGGAATTATGAGACAAATACAGAGAAAGTTTCCGGAAAACGAGAATGCACTTCTCAAAAATGATGCTTGCCCGACATTATATTACAAAGAGCACGGCTTATTACCTTGTTCAAATTAAAACGTGTTTCTCCCAAGAACTCTTGGAGACGAGTTATTAATCAATTTACCTTTTGTTAATGACATCATCTGCGTGAATGGAATCCGCCTTCAATAATTTGATTGCCTGACTTTGGAGAAAACAACTCAATGTCACTTTCAATACACTATTTCATATCCAATATTAATTTACATAATGCATATGTTTTTAACTTGTAATTTATTTTCCAAACACCGTGAAGACCACTGTTTCCACTATCCGATTAATAGTCTTTTAATCTTGCTAAACTCTCCTTGTGTTTCAACTCCTCCCTTATTCTGACGTCTAACGCAGAATACACTCCCAAAATCTTTACATCTTTAACCAAACTCCCGAAGACAATTTTTGCTGATCTGTCTCTGTTTTCCCCCTATTTCATAATGTTAGTTTTTACGCTTTGACCCGTAAACCATTTATTTTCTTAAATAACATAAACATTTTCTTTACTATTTCTACAGATTCTATATTTTCAACAATTATTGTAATATCATCTGCATATAAAACTTATTTACTTCCATTCCTCCAATTTAAAAGCATCTAATAACCTCATCATTCCCCACCACTGCTCCCAATATTTCAACAGCGAACAAAAAAAATAGGTCGAGAGTGGATCTCCTTGCCTGACTCCTCGCTTAATATTAAAACACATTCATAACACAACTACTTATGTAACTATACATAGTATTTGCCCACGAACAAAATGAGGGACCGAACACAAACATTTCTAAGACTCTAAAGAGGAAAATATGAGATAGGTAATCGAATGCTTTTTCAAAATCAACCGCAATCAAATAACTACAAGCTTTATCATCTGACTCCACATTCAGAAAGCAGAGCTTATCATCAATTAAACATACCGCTTCTCCAATATTGCGATTATTCATCTAACCCGCCTAGTCTACGACGTGTAGCCTATAACATCCTCAAGTACTCCCTTAATTCTTTTACACCTTTGACATAATGTTGTAAATAATATTTAATAAGTAATTGGCCTATAATTTTGTATGTATCAAGGGTCTTTCCATTCCTTCTCAATCAAAGTAATAATAACCCGTTGTTTTTGTAATATGGATGGACTCCCCATGTCATCTACCAAATCATTTCTGATATTTAACCAAAATTTAATATAAATTTCGACTGCAAGGCCATCATTCGCTGGATAATTATTTAATTTCATACCTTTAAGCACTCATCTTTTGTTATTTTACCTTCACATGCCTTCCTTCCATCTTCACTTAATTTTTCTAACATCTTTGAAAAACATTCTTTTCCGTGTCCTCTTTCAAAACATTTCACTTTCCCTCATATGAATTTATATAGAACTGTCTTATCATCGGCAAAACGATGTTCCTATCATCAGTGGCGTACGCAGGATTTTTTCAAGGGGAGGGGAAAAAATTCGCAGCGACTCAGCCAGTTGGTGCATAAGCGGAGGGGGGGGGGGGGGGGAGTGTAGTAAGCACTATTCCCACCCCCTCCAGTTTTTGATAGTTTTGTTCGCAGCGACTCAGCCAGCCAGTGAATAAAGGGGGGGGGGGGGGGGAAGGTAAGAGCACATATTTTATTCTTTTTTTTGGGGGGGGGCGGAAATTGAATAATCATGCCGACCAATATTTCATTTAGAAGGGTGGGGGAGGAGGGAAAGAACAATTTTGTTTGGCCCTTTGGCGCCCCCCCCCCAACAAAAAACAAAAAAATTGAGTGAGATTTAACACCCCCATCCCCCCCCCCCCCCCGTACGCGCCTGCCTATCATATACAACGCTTTCAGTCACGGTTTTCTTTGACTGTAGCACTTGCTTTTCCCCTTCCATGTATGCTACGCACCTCGTGACCTAATCTTTAGTCCTTCCATAGATTTTTCATGCAATCTCTTTAATTTTTTTCCCCCTCCGTTTCTAGCCTTTGGATTTTCTTTTTTTTTTTTTGTTCGCCGACTTTCTACGCCAGGTGAAACAAAAGTCTAGAATCTGGATGATTAATTTTTTTCAGTAATCTCCACTGTCCACAGGTGCGCTTTCCCCCTGCTTACTGCAAGCTGGAGATGACGTGATCCACAAATTCGACTGGGCGTACGTCGAGTTCGTTGATAACGCCATCTTCGGCTGCTTGCAGCAAGTGTTGGAAATATCTTAGAGATAAAAAGTAAGAAATTAAGCTGGGCGTACGAGTTTGTTGATAACGCCATCTTCGGCAGCCTCCAGGAAGTGTTTGGGAATATCATAGAGATAAATTGTAACAAATTAAACTGGGCGTACGAGTTCGTTGATAACGCCGTCTTTGGCGGCGTGCAGCAAGTGTAAGGAATATTATAGAGATAAACAGTTTTTCAAGTTCCCCTGGCCCCCAAAACAGGTAAAGTTGCACTTTTTTGTTTAAAAAAAAAAAAAAGTCGGGCCCCCTCCCCCTGGCGCAAAGTGTTGATTCGGCGCTAATTAGTTTCTCACGAATTTGGAGAGAGAAAAAAATAAGTGCTTTACCCCCCCCCCCCCCCATTCACTTTGGGATTATTATTTTTAGTTTATTAATAATGTTCGGCTTGTTGTGCTTTTTACAGAACATTTGCATGAGTTATTTAATCATTATTTTATTCATATCTTTATTTATTAAAGAATTTTTCATACATAAAACTTCGGGATACAACTTCTGGATACCGGGCCTTCTATTTGTGAATCTCACCATATCGTGACTTGCATTTTCCAACTTTGAGAATGCTTCAAACATGTTAGCGATTTGATTTTAACATTTTGTTTGCCTTCAAGTTCGAATTTGCGGGGATTCAACATTTACATCGGCATAATAATGAGCCGGGCTTTATTTCGTTAAAATAATTATAGAGATAGGAATAGATTTAATATTGGGTTTCAGATGAGGTTTAGGGTAAGGGTGAAAGTGAATTTGTATAGTTTGGGCTCCTGGGCTGAGGTGAAGAATTCACTTATTATTATATTAGGATATTAACACTGAGCATATCTCATGAGCAATTGCCGTTTAATTTTGTTTCGTCGTGCTTTCTGCATTTCATATGTTGAAGGACAATCTAGAATGGCACTTTGTTCGTGTTTTAAGTAAATAAAACAATAAAGTAAACATGTAATTTATAATTCTGTCAAGTTCACATTAAGGTTTTAAAGTTTACCATTATATTTTAGCCCTTTGGGAAGCATTTACTATTTATCCATTCATAATGCCTCGATTTGAATCATGCAGTTTGTAACGTGTGCATGTTCCCACCCCTCCCCTTCTTTCTTTCTATCTCCCCTCTTTACTTTTGCATACTTTCTTTATCTTTATTTCTCTCTTCTATTCCCCTCCCTCTACCTACAAACTTCTCTTTTCAATACACACAGAAAAAACCTCTTTCGCAAATGCTCCTTTTTTCTTACGTTTATTATAATATAATGTGACGCCCCGCCCCGCCCCCGCCCCCGCCCCCGCCTCCCCTCTCCCTTTAAACTTGCATAATATGCCACTCACTAAACCCCCTCTGGTGTCATTGATGATAATGGTTTAAATTATATTAATAATATATTAATAATATATATTAATAAGTATTCTCTCCCTGCATTTTGATTTACTTTCGAAAACACTTCACACATGAAAGAGATATTAATACCAGACGTATATTATAATGATTTATTAAGCCTTTTTCGTGTAAAATCTATGATTCTCCAGCAAGTAAAATCATAGCTCATGGGTGATCCGGTAGACAAAGAAATGGTATTAATGGCTTACATAATGATTTGAAATGTAAACAAAAGTTATGTTACTTTATTTCTTACATAATGTTCTGAATACCATCTATAAAAATTTCCCCCACCACTGTGATATATATGAAAACAATTTCATATGATTTAAAATATCAAATATAATTTCCAGGATCAACTAGATTTCCCAAGTGCTATACAGCAAGATATACATTTGCAATTCGAGAATACACATAATTCTAGAGTTGCTTGATTTGGTACGCTAACTATAAGCCCATATGATATTTTGCACGCAGATACGCCTGCATACTGTGAATGCGAGTATTGTTCATTTACGTTCAATGCGAAAAGTATTGCTGTATATACAGAGTATTAATAATTAATGTAACAAGCGTAAAGTAATACATGTTTATTTGTTCAGTATGTGTTATTAATATAATTATGAAGAAATTAAGAGAGTTCCTTACATCGTTAATATCTGCATTCCAGTTGTTGTAATGCATTCGAAATATTCAAGACAGGTGAAGATGCTTTTCAGGACTGCCCAAACAACTGCTATTAAAATCCGAGAGCTGACTGTGATTTATATAAACAAACAATGTTGTAGACCTATATTGGAGGTTTACGAGATTACCAAAATGAGAGGATAGTGACCAAGTCTTCCTGACAGTTTCATGCTCTAGCTCTGCCTCTAACATACACAAATAAACTAACAAGTAAACAAGGTGAATCAAAGACCAAACATGAGACCAACTACAAGTACAGAGACGAGTGAAATATAGACAAGATTTCCGGGCACACACGAATAATCTTTTTCTGAATAATGAAAGTATTGAAAGTAATTGATTAATAAAATCAAATAATATAAACAAATCAGCTGTATTTATTTGTTCCCGCTTGTGACGTCTTACGTCTTTTGCGGGACGCTTCATCAGGCCGACATTACCCACTGGTCTTTGAAAGCTTAACGGAGAAGGGCAGCTCGTTCCTGGACCACAGCACCATGTCCGTGGGTCAACAACCATTTGGTGCCACAGACCAGTCGGCCTGCGATGAAGCGTCCCGGAGTGGACCTGTAACGTCGCAAGCTAAAAGAATGTAAGTAAACTTGGTTTGCCCATATAGGTCTATGGTTTGCCGAAGGTTCTCCGGTGATTTCTTATAGCCTGAGTGCTTTCTGGGAAACAGCCATTATTATTATTTTCACGAGGAAAAGGAGCAATATTTTCTCCGGGGATGTATCAATGAGAACGAGTTGAGAAATCAGATCTTCTTCGTTACTTATGATTCCACCTACATGGATGGTGGATTGATCGTTGGGTTTCTCACCAGAAGTTATCAGAGGGGCTATCTCAGACTTGTCTTCAGGTAGGACTTGCATTTCATGGCTGGACGATGGTTCAGAGAGTTGAATGCTACTTACATCGGTCATATCATCACCAGTAAGACCTAATGCAGAGGACACGTCTTCAGAATTCACTGCAGATGCAACGAATTTCTCTGTACTGCGCTCCAATGGCTTGTCAGGATGTTGACTCCTACTTCCATCTGTCAAGTCCTCCTGGGTTTCGGAAGCCATATCTCCCGTATGCCCATCTAGAGGAGTGTGGCCACTGCTTGATGTAGCTCCCCGTAGTATCTTGGTGTCAGTATGTCCTTCGGTCTGGTCATGTTCTTGAGAGGTCTCATCTCTCGTAGAGAGCTGCTGATCGTCGGCGTGTTCGTTGACATATTCAGCATCGATCTGTGTATCTGTTGTATATGGCAAGTAGTAGGAAAAAGTGGTTTCTAAAAACATATACAATTGCGATTATCATTGTTATGTAGAACATTTCTATTTCAATTTTCTAACACGGTTAATTCAAGTTTACGATACAGTAATGAAAGCTGGATTGTTCTTTGCAGCCAAAGTTTTTAGTTACCATAAACATATTTAGGTGTTTTCGTGAACGCAACTATTATTGAGAAATAGAGTAGCGGAAAATAGTACATAACCTTTTTTCACAGCATTACGTCAAACAAATATGGGAAGTAGACTTAAATCAAAAAATACTATTGATCTCTGTAACTCAACGTATTGGGTGTATTGCCGAGCAAATATGCCAGTAAATCTCATGTTGCCAAAGTGTTGATTTCGGTCTTTCTTCCGAGAATATCATACATTACCTTCCCTGAGAAACTGTTCTGCAAGGTTAACCAACTTGGCAGCTTGCAGTGCCTTCCTGAGCTCTATCCGTTCTTCTTCTCTGGACACACTTCTTCTCCATTGGTTCAGCATATGACGAGTTCCATCACTGGTAACACGGTTGAACCTCATATTGGTCATGTGTGCTCTCTGTATATCACCCTGTAGAAATCCCAGTTGACCACCAAGGCTGTCAATCTTGTCTTCATCGTAAAGTTCGACAGCTATCTGCTTTAAAATGTCTGCAAACTCATCATCTGGGGGCTCCTCTCTAGGATAGGATGGAACACGGTAATAAAGAATATGATTAAAAACCTGGGGAGGGGGAGGGGGGGGGGAGGTCAAATAACATAGCTATGATGTATCACGTTAAATATTAATCAAAAATCTTTACTTAAGCGAAATAAAAGAAAACGATAGAAAAAAGTTCTTCCGATGATAAGACTATACTTGCTCAAATTAGTAATGGAAATTCATTAAAGGAGTTCACGTTAAACTTAAAACACCACAGACATGAATGCAGCTAAGCTTTTCTTTTGTTTTTCTTTCTTCTCATTTGGTTATTGAATTTTAATCTTTGCTCCAACTTCTACTTGTACACTAATCACTAAATAAAAAAAACAACAGCTAAATATTACCACAAAAAATAATTCTAAACATGATTTGGAATTTATGAAACGTAAGTGCCGACGTATATTTAGAACCGTTATTGACTGTCTAGCAAACTCATTTTACACCCCTAAAAGGGTGAATGAGGCGGTATATTTCGTAGTAATTGTTTTAAATACAAGATAAAATAATGCATTCATTGTCATGTTAGGAGTAAAATTATTTTATCTCACCCTGCTTGTGATGTATCACTGCTTCCCAGTCCTCCGGTTGAATTATCCTGAGATGATGATGTGCCTGTCATGACGGAATGAAGTCATTTATAATGAAAAACACAAATTGAAGAGAAAATATTTGTAACGATTTCACTCTATCTCTATAAAAAAAATCTCAAGTGTAAATAATGCACAAGTATTATATTGCTCGAGTTTCCCTGGATGACGTAATCGAATTGCGTTATTTTTTTTTAAACCAACAATAAAAAAATATAAAAAAGAATATATATATATATATATATATATCAATTCAGTTTTTAGAAAATTTTGGCAGTGATAAGCGTACTTTTCAAAATATTTCCAAAGTACTAACAATGGGTTGATAAGCTCCGCATAATAAGTATTTCAAAAGGTAGCAACAAATTGGGTGGGAGTTATATAGTATAATGTTTAAACGAAATAGGGTTGAAAAGGAAAATGATATTGGAAAATAAAGTCTTACCACCCTGAGCCTGTTTTCCAGAATTCATCCAGGGGATTAAACTTTGCATCCACTGAGGTGTCTCTGCTTTCTTCTTCTGCTCTGTTGATCGTATTTCATTTTCTAGTTGAATTTTGGTTCTCAGCTTCCAGGTCTCTCGCTCAAGTTGTTCTACTGACCGTTTTTCCTTTTCAAGAAGCTCTCTGTCTTTCTTTCTTTCGTTCTGTAATTCCTCCACTTGCTGTCTACGAGTTGTCTCATTTCGTTCTTTTTCTTCTAGCAATTCTGTCAAACTGTCTACACGCTGTTGCTTTGACTCGATTTCTCTCGTCATTTCTGCCGCCAGTGAGCGCTTCTTCTGTTCACCTCTTGCTCTGGCTTCCTCTCCTTCTTTCTTCAATTCCTCAAAATGCTGTCTAAGAGTCGTCTCATTTCGCTCTTTCTCCTCTAGCAATTCTGTCAAACTGTCTACATGATGTTGTTTAGTCTCGAGTTTCTTCGTCATTTCTGCCGCCAGTGAGCGCTTCTTCTGTTCACCTCTTGCTCTGTCTTCCTCTCTTCCTTTCTTCAATTCTTCAACTTGCTGTCTTAGAGTCGTCTCATTTCGCTCTTTCTCCCGTACATTTTCTGTCAAACTGTCGACATGATGTTGCTTAGTCTCGAGTTTCTTCGTCATTTCTGCCGCCAGTGAGTGCTTCTCCTGTTCACCTCTTGTTCTGTCTTCCTCTCCTTCTTTCGTCAATTCTTCAACTTGCCGTTTTAGAGTCGTTTCGTTTCGCTCTTTCTCCTCTAGCAATTCTGTCAAACTGTCTACTTGATGTTGTTTAGACTCGAGTTTCTTCGTCATTTCAGCTGCTAGTGAGCTCTTCTCTCTTTCAGCTCTTGCTCTTTCGTCCTCCTCTTCGGTCTGAAGTCGCTCAACCTCACGTCTTGCTTCTTTCTTGGTTTCCTCATAGAGCGACTTACATCTTGGATTCTTGCATATCTTCTTTAGCTCGGTAGTTGCTAACACTCTGTCACCTTCTTGAAGGCATCCATGTATTAGGTCAAGCCACTGCACCCGATCCCCATCTGAGAAAATGTGACATGGCCGAGCAAGTTCGTAGATATCAGTGATCCCGTGAGTATTTAAATCAGTTTTCACTTTGTCGATGTCTTCACGTCTATCGGTAGAAAGTATGGCACAAAGAGGGACGCGACCTTTCAATTTGAAACATATTCAATGAGTTTATTAGAAATGATATCTAATGTCATGATGATGTTATGAATTATATTTACCACACATAGGTTGCCTTATCTCCTTTTGGGGGTGTACTTTGATACAAATGAATGAAGAGAATCTGCAATGCTTCAGTCATCTCTGTTTGTGTTTGTCAATATTCTCATTAACTTCGTTGATTGGCATTGCTATGAATATAACGCCATATTTAAATTGTGAATAAACTGGGAAAATGTATTGAAAGAAGTAGGGTGGCAGAGACAGAGAGAGAGGGGGTAATAAAGAAGAGAGACGGCAGGGAAGTCGGAGGAGGATTGAACTTAGAGAGTCAGAAGGTATACATTTACAGCTGTGATAATGGAAATTACGATAGCTCAGTCGGTAGAGCAGTGGTCTCGTAATCCGGTGACCCGGGTTCGAAACCAAGGCGATGCGCTAGTGCCCTTTGGTAAGGCATTCATCCTCATGTACCAGGTCCCTCGGATAGGACCTAAAGCCGTCGGCCGTCTGGTTGCTTACTAACAAGCATTAATGCTTTCTTAGCAGTCAGCTAAAATAACCATCACATCACATTTAGCATTCATTGTAGGGAAATGAGTTGGGGCAATCAGGATAACATATCCTAATGATATTGTTTATTATATCGTTTGATTACAACAACTGCGACCGACCCAAAAATAGTAGAACATGATTGGAAATCTGGAGATCGGTCGTCAGTGTAAAGACCAGTGATAACGTGTGAAAAGATAATTACGAAATAAATAATTGAATAACGTAAAGATCACGTTGTGATCGATTTATATAATACGGGATATTTGGTGTGCGCATTCTAATTATTATGTTTAACTGTAATCACCCATGCCTCGGCTCATGATTAAAAAGAATTGTATCCCCTTAATATATATTTAGCACTAAATGATATTTTTGGTTCTAGGACACCTACCCTCTAAACAACCACCCTCCGGATAACCACCCTCTACGACAACTACCCCTAGGTTTGCTTGAATCAACGACAAATTATTCAAGCAAACTTAACTGTTGTGAAAACTATTCCTCATTTTACTAAGCTGTGTACCTTAAACATGAGATCTGTCAGGAATAAAATTTCAGCATTCACTGACTTTGTTCATGAGAATGGCTTTGACATAATAGCTATTTGTGAAACGTGGTTGAGAGATGATGACAACGCTGTTATTAGCAAAATTACTCCTGATGGTTACAGCTTTCAACATAGACCTAGGGAGGAGAAGGTTGGAGGAGGAGTTGGTCTTTTGTTTAAATCATCTTTGTCCATAACTGTTCAGCAAGTTACACCGTAAAGGTCCTTTGAATGTCTTCATGTATTGGTTACAAGTGACTCCCGTTCAGTTAGGCTCATCATCGGTTATCGTCCAGAAGTTTCTGATAACCAAGGGCGTCACCTACCATTTTGCATATTCCTTGAAGAGTTTGGCATGATGTTAGATACATACCATCTTGGCTCTTCTGAAGTCTTGTGCACAGGAAATTTCAATATTTGGGTTGATGATGAAACTAACGGAAACGCAAGGCAGTTTCGTGATCTGTTGGCTATGTATGGGATGAAGCAACATGTTCTGGAATCAACTCATCGCTGCGGACACACATTGGATCTTTTTATATCTCGAGAATCGGGAAATGTTCTCTCGGATGTCGCCATTCTACCTGGACTGTCAGATCATTTTGCAATTCAGTGCAATCTACTTCTAAGGAAACCTAAATCCGTTTGTAAGTCCATTGTCACTCGTAACTTAAAATTAATGGATCGTCATGAGTTTCAAACTGGTGTCCATATGCAGCGTTATCTTCCATCGATTTTAATTTCGATACTGTTGATTCATGTGTTGCACAGTATGGGAACTCTCTCCACTGTTTACTTGATAAACTTGCTCAAAAAAGACTCGAATCATTATTATCAAACCTACGGTCACCATGGATGACTGATGACATTCGAAGCGCAAGACGCCTTCGACGGAGACTTGAGCGGCGTTGGAGGTATTCTAGAATCCCTGCCGATCGCATGCTCTACATGGAGCAGAAGCAACATGTGTCTCATCTTATAGACCAAGCACTGAAACAGTACTATTCTTCTTCCATTGCTGATTGTTCAGGAGACCAGAAACGTCTGTTTAGAATTATTAATAAGTTATTAGACAGGAAGAAGGATCCATTATATCCCAACACTGATAATGATCATAATCTCGTTAATCGTTTTTGTTATTATTTTGTAAATAAGATAAGGAGTATTCGAGAAGAGTTAACTGATTTAAGTTCTTACAGAAGTACTGACACCCTTTCAGAAGTTGTTCCTGTCCCTTCTACTGGCGTGTCAGAATTTGCTCTTCCACATGTACTGAAATTAGAAAAATCGTCATAAATTTTCCTGTGTCTTCTTGTAATTTAGATCCCATACCAACTTGTCTAGTTAAAGAATTTGTCAGTGACTTTGTTCCTTATATCACTCAGATAGTTAATAAATCTCTAAAGTGTGGTTTCTTTCCTGAATGTTTACAACATGCCCTTATCAAACCACTTCTGAAAAAGTCCTCTCTTGACAGACAGGATTTGAAAAAACTATAGACCAATTGCTAATCTAAAATATTTAGGCAAGGTGATAAAAAGAGTTGTTTCTGGTCGACTATAGTCTCACTTGAAGAATGAGAGTTTGCAAAATCCGTTCCAGTCAGCATACAGGGAGATGCATAGCGTGGAAAGTCCATTGTTACGGGTAAACAATGATGTATTAATTGGTATGGATAATGGAAATGTCTCTGGTTTAGTACTGCTTGATCTCAGGAGTGCTTTTGATACCGTTGATCATTGCATTTTGAAAGATAGATTAAAGGAAATAGGTTTCAATGGTGTAGTATTGAAGTGGTTTATAGTTTGTATCCGTGATGCTAACTCTGCTTCAGTTATTATTTTTTAGTCCCCCAAGGATCTGTTCTCGGTCCGCAATTGTTTAATGTTTTTACTCTGCCCAAACAGCATATTGTTCAGAAACACAGTATCAATTATCATATGTATGCAGATGATTTACAGCTTTATTTTTTATTTGCAAACCTGTCCAGAAAGAAATAGATGAAAATTTGAAGAAAATTGGGCGGGGGGGGGGGGGGGGTTGACATGCTTCCGAGTAATAGCAAGTTTAATTGCTTTTGTCAGCCCTGACCAGCAGATTGTATCTTTCTCTCTCTCCTCGCCACTTTCCCAAAGCTGTTCGCATGTATTATGACATTTCTATGTATTATCTGATTGTTATACTCATTGAATGTTTTCCGATTGGTCAAATAAATTGAGCATCTCTAGAGATTGATAATAATGGTGCGCTTTATAAATATTGTTATTATTATTATTATACCCCCTAAGACAACCACCCTCTAGGACAACTATCCCCCGGACAACTACCCCCAGACAACTACTTCCTACGACAACCATCCTCTAGGACAAATACCGCACGAACAATTATCCTAGGCCCATGGTTAGAGTAATAAAGTCGACCATGTCAACACGGGGCGGGGTAAATGTTTTGTGGGAATGTTAAATAATACAGACTATGCATGTTTCAAATAAATTACAAACCAAGGACATGATATGATATGTACATATACACAGAATATATTAGAAAAATGAAACATGTCCAAAAATTTCAATGGATTTGATGATTATGAATGTAATATAAATAAGGAAAAAGTGTAATTCCACAGGCCTATTATATAATATAGGCCTACACAAGATGTGTTAAGTCTCAACATACATGCACTTCACGAAGGAAGGAAAGGGCATTTCATTTACAAAATGAGCGGACGAAGTGGCTTGTTAGAGTCCACGATATCGACTTGATCGGAATTAATGATGTGTAATTAATTACTTGATAATATGGAATAATGGAACATATAGAAAACTATTTATCAAAGCCATATTGCTTGTAGAAATGTGGGTATAATATAGAATGAATACTGGTTGTTCCTCGATTTCATGTCCTAGTCATAACTGATGAAAAATTATTTTGTAGCAGGTGTCATTATCGTTACACACATTTAATATCAGTTCAAATGACACAAATCATCATATATGCAAAATGTACCAACATAAATGTTTCATGCGTAAAAGTAACCTGGCTCGTAATGTTATTCGTTCATTCATCTCTTCATTTATCCATTCTATTAATCAATGCGTTGGAAAGGTATATATCACCGCATTGTAATGTATATGGTGTGTCTCAACGGTGAAATTGATTATTAATTATTTATTAATAAACAATTATTGTTTGAAGATACACCTTCATATGTCCTCAGTATATTGTCCTACCTACCAGGATTAGGGGCAAACTCACCTGTTCCATCCTTTATCACCTTGATCAATCTAATGCTATATACAGTATCATCAGGGCTGAAGAGAGAAATGAGAAAATGTACCGATTCAGAATCATTATTAATCACGTGATGATGATTATAGGGTTAATGATAACAAGGTGCTTACAATTTGACTCTGCATCCCCCGCTCCACGAAAAGGCCGACCCCCCCCCCCCCCCCTCACAAGAAAATAAGTTGTATGCATGTTGTATACGCTACAACGATTATAATAAGAATCTTAGTACTGCGACATGCACATTTACTGCAAAGCTAAATTTAAATTGTTTCGCCCAGTCGCTCCTTTCATTAAAAATACCAATATTTCGCTCGGGGGGGGGGGGGGGGGGTGGGGGTGGATTGTGCGACCACAGACTTACTAAAAAAATTTATATAAAAACTTTTTTTTTTTTAATTAAACAAAAAAATGGCCAAGGGGGGGGGGGGAGGGGCATTATGCCCCCCTAAGATCTCGGCCGTAAAACGGCCGATCTCCGCGAAAATTTGCACGCATGCCAAGTAAAGTGTATAGAAAACAATGATAATTTAAATCTTTGAAAAATTAACTGATTTACATGTTTAATGTTAATTTACGCAAATATGGTCATAAAATTCACATATTTACCCATTAATCATATATTAATATTTAAGCATTCGTTTTCACTACATATATTCGTTAGACCATTTGAAATAATAAAACGACAAACAAATTTGGAAGAGCCAGCTTATTCTTTTTGTTTTAATAATTTCTTATGTATTTCATTGTTATTTAATTGATGTATTTCATTGTTTTTGTTGTTTTATTTCATTTCTAACTACAATTCAACTATTTTGACTCCCAAAACAACCACCTTAACTTTAAACAAGACCCAATAACCAATGATTTATCTCTTTTTAGGAAAACTTACATTTCAATATGCTTTGTACACAAATCACGAAAATGAGCAATTTTCGGGCTGACATGCAAAGACAAAAGGTCACGTGACTTTGTAAGTGTAGGTTCGATTTTGAAAAAAATATTTAAAAAGATGCGCAAGGCTCGGAAGAAAAAAGTCAGTGAGCGGCGGGGCACCATCAATATGCGTTCCCGAACAATCAGAAAAAGTCGCGGAAGGGGGGGGGGGGGGGCATAATGACCCTGGCCTTATTAGGGTTAAAGACACTCAGTAGTTATAGCTCTCATGGGGAATTCAACACCGTTTGGGTGTTTACCCAATAAGAGGTGCTGTCAATCACCAGGATTAGCCTTCAGTTTTATGACTAGCAGGCCTTACACACAGAGAAAAGTAGGTGTAAATTGACTCCCTATAGAGAGTAACTGCTTGAAACATAAGTGACACCCCTCAGGGAGTAAATGTACTTTTTTTATTTGTTTTGTTCATAATAAGGTGTAAATTTGCACCCCAAGGTTATGATTGCACTCCCTTTAAGGAGTGAAATTCGCACCCAGTGGTGCTCATTTAACACCTTTTGGTTCCTTTTCATGAAAAATGTGTTCAAATTTACACGCGTGGGGTTGAATTTTATACCCTTTATGATCGATTCCACACCCTTTGGGGAGTAAATCTACACCCCTTTTATGCACAGCATCAACCAATTGATCATGCCTCGAGCAATCAATCATCCATGCTTCGTAATCACCTAACAGTCGCTGATTCTCACCCTTTTGTCTACGTTTCACTGCTCTAAAGAAATCGGACCAGAATGTCGAGTATTATGTTGAAAGGATTTAATGCTTACTTAAACAACAATTAGTGTGAACTCAACACGAGTGCAGACTGTAAGTACTAACGAATGGCTAGACGTATCGGTTCAAATGTAATGGAATTACCTAAATACACAATCCTGCCTTACCGAATATCTTCCCTAATACACGTATAAGAGGACAATCAGATGAGATAATTTACGTCTCGGAGTGTCACCATCCGAAAGACGGGACTCAGTTTCGAACCTGGGTCCGATTAGAATCAGCTTGTAGGCGAAGACAGAGAGCTGACCGTGGACCTTATTCCTACACCGACTTAAGTATGGCACATGTCATAAGGCACATGTTATGAGTCTCTTAGTATCTTAGTATCTTAATAACTTCCTAGCTGTGGCTCAATTTTCAATTGTGACGTCATCAGAGTTGTCTACGTGACGTCACCGGAATATCCTTTACTTCAATATATATGCTAAGATATGCACATTTATGTTACTGTTAATATGAAATAATATAATAATTTCATATTACTGGATTTGTAGAGATATATATGCATGTATACATTTTATAGATGTATGCATTTTGTTACGCTTTGTACTGATATGTGCGTTGGGTGTGTTTTAGTGCTGATAATATTAATATTATTAAGTTAACAATTCGGTATTTATTGTTTTTTATTTTTCCTGTTTTACGTTAATCATAATTTGTTCTTGAACCGGTTGGGTGAGTGGTACATACGTGGCATTATTTTACTTGTAGGCTCTGTATAAGCTTGGCTTGTAAGAGCTTTTGTGAGTAGTGTGCCGCGGGGTTTCATATCCTTAAACTGCTGGCGAACAGAGCAACAAGACCAAGCTTTATAATTGTTAGGTTTATCCAATTGTTAGGTTTGTCCAATAATGCCGAGTTTGTCCCACGGAACTTAGTCGGACATTTCGATTATATTCCTTTTATGTCATACGTCTTTTATATTATATTATATTTTAGTCTACCTTGCTAATACCTCCTCAAAATATATACGATAGACTATCATTAATTATGCTGCATTACCATATAGCTTACTTAGAGGTCACTGCAGATCAATCTCCTGTACTGTATCTAGACTATAGTTAAATGTAGAAGAATAGTAAAAACAGTAAAATCTGTCTTTTTTTCCCCCGTAGCATGAGAGTAATTTTAATTGCTTCATTCTTGTAATTAAGTGAAATGTTAACCGTTATTGTTATTGTGTTAAGTGGGGGCACGCAACAAGAGTCCTATCTCGCACCCCGGGGCAACGTGTCTGACACGGCCGGTTGTAGCAACTACTTCGAAGATCAAGATTATAGATTAAGATTGAGAATAATAATACTAATTTAGACTTAGACTAAGATAATGAAAATGCCCAATAGAGCAGTATCCCAGAGCAATTCCGCTGAGGGACCCCTCTCGCGACCGGCCTTGACGGTGCTATCATGGAACGCCGAAGGTATATCAGATGCCAAGGAGGAAGTACTATGTCTTCAAGAGACTCACCGCGGTAGCGACAATCCACGGCCCAAGGTCAAGGGTATGACGCTTGCCATCGAACGGCCACATCGCCAATATGGAAGTGCTATCTTCACGAATGAGAAGATCAGACCGGACTCTAAATCTTATATCCACAATAACGACATCGAAGTGCTGAATGTGACAATCAAAGGACTAACGATCTCCTCCATCTACAAGCCACCAAACTTCAGTTTTTCGTATCCTTCCACCACTACCAATAGGCATATTGTAATTGGCGATTACAACAGTCACAGCACGCAGTGGGGATATGATACCACTGGAGATGATGGAGAACTAGTTGAAACATGGGCCCAAAACAACGACCTAAAACTAATCCACGATCCAAAGCTCCCAAAGTCTTTCGCCAGTGCCCGCTTGAAGAGACGTTACAACCAGGATCTAGTTTTCTGCAGCAGGCTGCTTGCTCCCACTAGTCGTAAGTTTGTAGCTGAGCCGATTCCAAGATCCCAACACCGACCTATCGGCATTCAACTGACTGCAGTTATCTCACCAAACAAGACCCCGTTCAAGCGCAGGTTCAACTTTACTAAGGCATACTGGCCTGCTTTCACCGAACACCTTGATCATGCCCTAACACATCTCCCTGCAGATCCAAAGAACTATGAATCCTTCATAGATAAATTATAGTCAAGAAGGTGTCACGTAGACATATCCCAAGAGGCTGCCGCACGACATACATTCCAGGCATCGATGAGGAATCAAGTCAGCTTCTGGCAAACTACACCACAGCCTACGACACAGATCCCTTCTCAGAGGACACCATCAACCTTGGAGAAGAGCTCATATAAAGGATATCTCAACGACATAGGCAGATGTGGCAGCAAATGATTGAAACAACATACATAAGACACAGCAGCAGGAAAGCGTGGGCCACCATACGCAAGCTATGAATTGACAGCACCAGAGCTCAACAGCATTATAATGTTACGGTAGACCAAGTAGCAAATCAGCTGTTAAAAAATGGAAAGGCCCCCAAGACGACTAATTCACACAGGCACAACTACCTGGAGTTGACCAGAACATGTCTTTTTTCACAAGACCTATTT
Organism: Strongylocentrotus droebachiensis; assembly: GCA_035222895.1. Taxonomy (NCBI): domain Eukaryota; kingdom Metazoa; phylum Echinodermata; class Echinoidea; order Camarodonta; family Strongylocentrotidae; genus Strongylocentrotus; species Strongylocentrotus droebachiensis. The sequence continues at coordinate 52,507 of JAVYIG010002401.1, forward strand.
CTGAAGAAGAACTACAGAAAGGTATCTCCACGCTACATGTCAACAAGGCGGCAGGCATCGATGACATCAGATCGGAGCAGAGCAAACACATGGGCTCTGTAGCACAAAAATGGCTGCTAGACATGTTTAACAACTGCATCGAGAACACCTGTGTCCCAAAACAGTGGCTCCGAACCAAAGTCATCGCTATCCTCAGGCCAGGAAAGGACTCGAACGAAGCCAAGGACTTTCGACCGATCTCGCTCCTGTGCCAAACATACAAGCTGCTTGAACGCCTTATTCTCAACAGAATTGGGCCTCACGTTGACAGCCAAGTAAACTGTGAGCAGGCAGGTTTCCGACCAGGAAAATCCACCACGGGACAACTTCTCAACCTGACCCAACACATCGAAGACGGTTTTCAGAACAACCTCATCACAGGTGCAGTATTTGTGGATTTATCTGCGACTTATGACACTGTCAATCACTAAAGGCTACAGACAACACTTCATGACATCACAAATGACCTCAAACTCACCAGATTCATCCAGAAGATGATGCAAAACAGACGCTTCTTTGTCGAACTTGATGGGCAGAAGAGCAGATGGCGGAACAAAAAAAACGGTCTCCCCCAGGGTGGCGTCCTGGCGCCAGCACTCTACAACATCTACACTGATGACATCCCTTCAACAGGGAACACTCGAAACTTCATATATGCAGATGACACCTGCATCACAGCCCAGCATAGTACCTTCGAAGCTGTTGAACACCATCTCAACACAGCGCTCGCAAGCCTTTCGGATTTCTACAGAGCAAACTACCTATGGGCAAACCCATCCAAGACTCAGGTGTGTGTTTTCCACTTGAAGAACAGGGAGGCAAAGAGAGAACTGAAGCTAAAGTGGAACAATGTGCAGCTAAACCACTGCGAACATCCAGTGTATCTAGGTGTAAAACTCGATCGCACTTTATCCTTTAAGAAACACATCGAGAAGACGATAGGAAAAGTAGAATCTCGAAATGCGATCATCGGGAAGCTAGCATCTTCACACTATGGCGCTGACCCCAAAACTGTACAAAGTGCAGCTGTTGCCCTTTGCATGTCATCCGCAGAATATGCTTGCCCAGTTTGGAGCAGATCAGGCCATGTGAAGAAGATTGACACCACACTCAATAACACATATCGAAAGATAATAGGCTGCCTGAAACCAACACAAGTTGAGGAGATATATCACCTCGCTGGCATTGGATCTCCTAACCAAAGGCGCACTAACACCTGCCTAAAGGAACGGATGAAGCAGGCGACAGATTAGAGACACATGCTACACGGATACTTACAACCCCACAAACGACTTATATCCAGACACAGCTTCCTCGATGCTGTCCCACCACCTAAACAGAATCCTCCACCATCAGCCAAGCCCGTACTCATCAAAGGGCTTAACCTGAAGTGGCCGGAGTGGCAATGCCTAAATCGAATGCGGACGAGAATGGGGCGGTGTAAGGTCAATATGGCAAGATGGGGCTATGCCCATGAAGGAGATACTCTCTGCGACTGCGGAGAGACTCAGACGATGGACCACATCTTGCAGTGCGGCTGAACGGGTTGCACAGATGACGACCTGGCCCTTGTTAATAAAACGGCCATTGCAGCAATCGGGCGATGGAAGAACTTAATTTAGTTAATTTACTTTTAATTAAGGAACTTTACGAACGAATAAATTCCTTTTACAAGACTCCCGTAACCAAGAGGTCATAAGTAAATGTGAAAGGGAAAGGCGAACATTATTAGCAAGGTGCTATGACAAAAAAGGAAAGTTCAGATAAGTATAGCCTATGGTGAAAATTTGGGCAATTTTGGGCAACGGCCCGATACTTCCCCTCCGATGAATATAACTAGCAATAGACTTGTACTTGAAGTAATTGTTTGAATTCTGTTAGAAATTATTATCATAATCGGTTTTTCAGTCCTCATTGATAAATTGATTAATTCTTAATGATTATTTCTGATTTTATGCGCGTTTACGGCATTTTGATCAAAGCGCTAAAACCAGGCTCAGTGTTTTACTTGTGTAAATTATTTGTTTTTGAGATATGCGATAAATTTGTTTTTATTTGATTTGAGTCCAATTATATATGGCCCATGTGAATATGGAGAGCGAAAAAAAACACAATACTCACTCAACTAACAGCACCATACATCCAACCTTCCCAGCTAGGTATGGTACACCTAAACCTGGTAAGATGGTAAAAGAGAACGTATTTGATACATTGTGCATTATGAACCTTTGGGTTAATATGAACATGCAGACATAGAGAGAGAACAACAAAAAACAAGCTTGTGAAGTTTTATAAAATACATGCAATATGCCAGAATAACACAAATTAATGAATTGTTCGTGCAATAACATATTTTAAGGTAACCACACAATATATTTATTTTGTGATGAAAGAAACAGTGAACATGCCTTTCATGAAGAGAATCTTACATGGGTTTGAAAGCTGTCGAATCATATACTAATGAGGGAGCAAAAATCATGATGAATCTTTGTAAGCCTATAAATATAATGCCATGTGATAATTTTGTAAGATTGCAGTCGGTAGTATAAGGGTGCGTTCAATCGAATTTTCGAAGCTAGAATCACAAACATGAATCACAAATCAAAACGCCGTTATAAAAAACAAGGTCACTGCGGTTAGCGTTCAAGCGATTTTTCATCAACGCTGATTCTAGCTCATTTCGAGCCCAGCCACTGCGGATCAAACTCGCAGTTTGACCCAGGAAGTATAGGTCAACTTCGGCGCGCGCTTTTTGGAATTGTTTATATTACGGCCGACTGTCGACTGCTGCATTGAGCATAGATCGCAATAATAAAACAAAGAATGAGAAAGTGATGGAAGGAAGAAACAAAAAATAACATAAGGAAAGACAGAAAGAGAAAGTGATAGATATGATTGAAACAAAGAATAACATAAGAGAAAGTGATAGAATTATTAAAACAAAGAATAACATAAGAGAAGGTGATAGAAGGAAGGAACAAAGAATAACATAAGGAAAGACAGAAAGAGAAAGTAATAGAATGCTTAAAACGAAGAATTACACTAATTAAAAAAAACTGATAGAAGGAAAAAAAAAAAGATTAACATAAGAATTGAAGGAAGAAACAAAGAATAACAAAAGAGAAAGTGATAGAATTATAAAAACAAAGAATAACATAAGAGAAGATGATAGAAGGAAAAAAAAAAGAATAACATAAGAATAGAAGGAAGAAACAGAGAATAACATAAGGAAAGACAGAAAGAGAAACAGATAAAAGGAAAACAAGGTATAACATAACGGAACAGGCCACGATAAAGAGCATGGTATAGTAAACGCAAATTGCATGAAAAGCAGGCGCGCGGTTTTTGCCCAAACCGGAACAGGCTCCGTCATACAATCATGATTGAGAACTCCGTCCGTTCAATCCAATTTTAGCGACCGTGATTCTGCAGAATCATGATACAAAACGCATCTTTTTCAGCGTTTCATGTTTGTGTTTTCAAACACGTTTATTTTTACGAGCGACGAAAAAATCGCTTGAACGCATTGCGTTTTAAACTAAACGTCTTTAGAAACCGTGATTCTAGGGTGAAAAAGTGTCGATTAAACGCACCCTTAGTACACAGTTAGAACGGTGTTTAAAATATCACTGTTTAAAATAATGTTGTTTAAAAACGTAAACAACGTTGTTCAGAATCGAAAAATTAGTGCTCAATTGGCTTAAACAACTATCTTTTAAAAAACAAAAAGATTTAATTAAACAGAGTTGTTTAAAAAGTCCCGGGGGAAAATCACGTGATAGATTTAACCAATCATGATTTCGCGTCGTTGATATTTTCTCGATACGCGATTGCAATTTGCTCGCACACATGCGATATGCACAAAGTACGTACATAGTACATGCAGCGCATGCAAGCATGCAGTGCTAGTGTGCAGTGCAAGTGCTAGTGCAGTGCAGTGCAGACGAAAATGGCGGAACAAGGGCAAGGCGACGACTTGGTTCTTCTCGGCTTTGCCGATGGGGTTTAGGTAAAATTATAGAGACAAATAATAATGTTGTCTGTCACTGTTAAATGAATATGATGAACAAATGTTGAAGTAAATTGGCAACAAGCTCTACATGTTACAGTGTAATCGTTGTGATTATTGCAGGGGTGGTTCCAGTAGGTCATTTCGCAAATTCAAACAACCAGATAATAACCATTAAACAGTTCTGTTTAAAATTTAAGCAACTCCTTTTAAACAACCCAGTTGTGCAGTAATATTGAATAAACAACAGTTGCTTAGTAATTTAAACATTATTGTTTAACATTTACACAACTTGCCCTAAACAACCGAGTTGTGCAATTTTATTACTAAACAACTGTTGTTTATCAGTTTTTCTAATTTTTAAACAACTAAGTGTTCAAAACGTAAACAACCTTAAGTTGTTTAAATTTTAAACAACAGTTGAGCGATTCACCGGTTAACTTGCGGTTGTTTAAAATTTTAAACAACTTGTTTATTTTTTTTCAAACAGTGTACAATTCCAAAACCAGAAATAGAAACACTATAACAACAACAACAACAACAACAACAACAACAGAACGAGGATGTTTGAAAAGCACAAGACATCACACTCCGTTTAATGAAATTGTGCATCTAAATATGAGCTTCATGATATTAAAAATGTATTTTATAAATGCCTGTTAGGGCCCCATATTTGTATCTCCATATGCTTTTGAGATCGAAAATGGTTAATTATATGATTATTCGCAGTTCCTTTTAATAATCCCAATTTGGTGATCTGACGATTGAGCATGTTCGAAAAACATGTTTCTACAATTCAAATACACACGTGTATGCCCATACAAAATACCTTGCTGCTGTCTCCAAACTAATTACATCAGGCAGGTCAGGTATATGGTCACAATGAAACATACACATGATCTAACTAATTATTTGTCCATATAGATGACAGGTTAAATTAATCAATGGCTTACACTTATTGGTTTGTTTTGATTTTATTCCATTCTTGAGAATATAAATATAATATGCTACGCTCCATGTTTTGATGTGCCATGCATTGTTAACTGTTAACACAACGACTTTATACAAGAACACAAGTGTTTACATATCCCCCCACCCTTCAGACGATAGGGATGAAATGGTGTAAATAGTTAATGGGTTACTTAGGTGAATGTCATGGTTCATACCCTTAATATACCGACAATAGAAAGGTATCTATTAAATATAATTAAACAATTCAAGCGACTGAGTACAGATACATGACGATGTTGCAAAAACGTATGATTGCATTGTAGTACCCTACCAATGTGAAGGTAAAGCAAGCCCAATTAGGATCATACGTGGTTTAGTAAAACCGCCATAATTTACTACAAACACGTAGTTGGGTATAAATTCTCTCATTTTGGGCACGTGGGTATAAGTGCTTTCTAAAGACAATGAAGAACAAAATAGGAAATAAGAATAAATTATTTGTTTAACCCGACATTTTAAGAATGTATATACATTCTACGCAATGCTAGTTTGTTTAGGGCAAAAGAGCATTCCGTTGGTTTAGTAATACCAAACATATAATGGGCCCTAACAGTTCATTAGAGTTAGGAAATAGCTTCCATCTCATAGACACAGGTTCATAGTAGAGGTGTAGTTTCATTTTGATTACAACTAATACAAACAAAACGACATTGCAATTTGTTTCAATATACGAACCAGGGCGACTTGTTATGATGATAGATATAGAATCGGTGAGGTATTCCTCCTGATTCTCAGTAGATGGTTGAAGTTTAACAGCAAGCTTGCTCGCCTCTACGTCTCTATGAAGAGCGCTTCTCAGAGCTTGGACTATGTGGCGTTTATACCCGGTCACATCAATAATGCCAATGACAAGCTTATCAGGAAACACCACTCGTTCATCATCACAAGGTACAGCCTTGCCTGGTTTGTACGACAAGATTTCATGTCGTAATATAGCCATCCTCGTCTTTAAATCCGCGTTTGAAGATGCCATTTTGAATGACTACCTGCCTACGTTTGGAAAGGAACAGCCAAATGCAATTGATTTAAGCAATATATTCATGCAGTGCAAATGTTTACTGTTTAATAAATGTCTTTTAAAGCCTTTAGTGGTTCTAAAGGGCATCAACTAGTAATTTATCTATGAAATTTGACTAGGCAAACATTGCAAACAATAATGCATGTGAATTTGTATTAAGAGCGAGGCTTATTTTTTGTTTAGTAAGGATAGGGTCAATAGGCCATGCACTTTATATTTCCATAGTTGTAAACATTATTGCTACATGTGCATTAAAAACCCTATAAATCCCGAATTTTATATCTATACAACATTGACTGGCCTTTAGGGGGATACGTAGATTCAGATGGGTCTGGTGAGGGCTATATATGTCGTATTTCCCGAAAGTATGAGCCAGTCAATATTATTATTTTATCTAAGGCAAAAAAAAGAGAGAAATATTACCCTCATACGCCTGCTTTGCTTGCAGCTCTCCTGGTGGGGCTCATCAGTCGACCCTTCGCAGGCGTGGGGCCGCGTAAAGTGCGCCGGCCTCATAATGCGGTCCGTGCTAGCTAACCGCGCACTTTAAGATAAAGTTGCGTTCTGGTCATGCGATTGCATTGTAAAAGAAATAGTGTTGGATCGATCAGAAAAAGTTGATCATGTTGCATATAAGTATTGGTGTGTACTGTAAGTTGTTTGAGTCATCAAAACAATAAGAAATTTGGCATATTCTTGGAAAAGTACACAGAAAGATGAATATGGGACTACACACACAAAATTGAAGAAAAATCGATAGTTTAGCGTATGCCAGCGTTTTAACCCGAAAAAAGCCGGGCTATTTGAGGTCTTAATACGGCCGGGGGGAGCATTATGCCCCCCCCCCTAAGATCTCGGCCTAGGAAGATCCAATTAATGTGAAAATTAGTATGATGATAGATTGAAGTATATTGAATAAGATGGTAATGTTTGTTTTCTTTTATGTGTATTTCTTTATTTTGTATTAATATTCTTATGATTTTGGGGGAAAATATACTTACACACGCACATTTGTGAGAATTAAATATTTTGATAGACATGTGATGATATTTTGTCACCTAACACCCAAACAATAGGCTCCCCCCATAACAAATTTGGTATCAAAATGTGCGGGAGACATCAGGGAAAAACTCATGAAATCTCAACGCCAAAGGTTCAGGAGTTTTGATGCAGCGGCAAAAATTTGACAGGGGGGGGGGGGGCATTATGGCCCCCGGCCTTATTAGGGTTAAGAATTTGTTTGATACGTCAGCATACGTATGGCTAATTCGTCAAGGTGTGATAGCCTGTGAGGGCCATAAAAGGGTGCACAATTCCAAAGATGAGCAGGGCAAAGTAATAGACGGGTTTATTTACATATTAAACTTAATGGATGTTTATTTATTGGGGACCTAGTGATGAGTTATTGAAGTAACCTGTTATTAATGAATGAATAACAGTTCTCGGAATCCAGCCTGCTTACATTACTAGCCTAGATGGTAAAAAAATGATCCCTAGTTGTCAACTAAAACACTTTAATTGCCAGCTATATCAAAATGTTTTTCATGAAACCTGACTAAGGTTATTAGGCAACTGAATTGCTCTCCAAATTTAGAATGATGAAGAGTAACTCTAAATCATTAGTTGAAAAAGCGTGTCCATTCAAGCATGATTTAACGGATACATCTGCTTTTTATAGAAAAGTCAAACAAAAATAAACAGGCATAACCCCTTCTTGGTAAATCTATTTCAAACTGTTCAAAAATTGGGAGGAGTTGCTCAGGAGGGAATTAATTTCTTGTGTTGTGTTTAGTTGAGTGAGGTGGCTACTCCACCCAGTTGGTACTAAATGATTTTATTGTGCTACTATATCGGGTCTAGTAGGGTTTTATGAATGTGGACCCAGGTCATTTATTATACATGTATGTCCACGCAATATGACTACTGAAATCAATTACTTTTTTTTACAGGTGCGTCCAAGTCATCTATCTCTCTCGACTACACAAGCAGCATGGTGTTAATGGTCAATTACGTATGCTAGAACATCATGAATTATTTATGTGTCATCTACTTCATTCATAACTACATCTTTAGCTACGCATTACAATAATATAACGGTAAGAGGAAAGCCCAATAGAATTTAGGGGTCAGTATTTACACGTGTATCGTGCAGAGCATATTTGATATCATACAGTGTTGAGTTTAGAGCAAATAAAGCTCACCCGAGACGACATTTACACACGCAATGGCTTCCTCCCTCTCTTTCTCTCTCTCTCTCTCTCACCCTAACTCTCTCTCTCTCTCCCTCTCTATCTATCTCTCTACTCTCTCTCTTTTTACTTTCATTCTCCTATTCTGACTATTCCAGCTCTTTTCTATATAACTACATATCTCTTTAATACTTGCCATTCTCTAATAAATCACGGACCCTCCCATCATCTTTTCCTTCTCTCTCTCTCTCTCTTTTTTCTCTCTGTCCCCTCTCACATTTTCTCTTCACTCTCCCTCTCCCCCTCTTAATCAAGCCCCCCTTTTCTGTTCTTTCCCGTATTGTGTATTTCACAACTTATTTTGTCCGACTCCACACAAGGATGAGTGAAATCAAGATTTGAAATAATAAGCTTTCATCCCAAATATAATATTGAATTTTGTTTTATTTTAAAGTTCATTTGATATATGTAGTCTATAATAATGGTGACATGGACATTTCAAGTTTTATCACACAGTGGTAGGAAAAACCATCAAACCCAACTAATGATGAGAACACCGTTTATTGTGTGAAGGGCATGCGTGTAGGCAGCCTTGTTTCAAGAGGCAATACATGGTACTAATAGCATGTACAGGTAAATCTGATAACGCCATCTTCAGGCAAATACATTACACTCTTCGTCTTCGTCTTCCTCTTCTTCCTCTTCTTCCTCATAGCTCCCTCTCCAGTTCGGCCTGCTTCTTCGTCTGCTGCTCCGCTCATCTCCTCTACGTACACTGTCTTCCTTATCAACCTCATCCTGCTTCTCCTCTCCCTGCTCCTCAAACCCTTCTAAATGTCGCCCCTACCCCTCTACGAACTCCTCCTCATCCACCTCCTTTACCTCATCCGGCTTCTCCTCTCCCTGCTCCTCCAACCCTTTGAACTTTCGCCCCTCCTCCTCTACGAACTCCTCCTCATCCACCTCCTCCACCTCATCCTGCTTCTCCTCTCCCTGCTCCTCTAACCCTTTTAACTTTCGCCCTCCTCCTCTACGAACTCCTCCTCATCCACCTCCTCCACCTCATCCTGCTTCTCCTCTACCTGCTCCTCCAACCCTTTGAACTTTCGCCCCTCCTCCTCTACGAACTCCTCCTCATCCACCTCCTCCACCTCATCCTGCTTCTCCTCTCCCTGCTCCTCTAACCCTTTTAACTTTCGCCCTCCTCCTCTACGAACTCCTCCTCATCCACCTCCTCCACCTCATCCTGCTTCTCCTCTCCCTGCTCCTCCAACCCTTTGAACTTCCGCCCCTCCTCCTCTACGAACTCCTCCTCATACTCCGCATCCGCCTCATCCTGCTTCTCCTCTCCCTGCTCCTCCACCCTTTGAACTTCCGCCCCTCCTCCTCTACGAACTCCTCCTCATACTCCGCATCCGCCTCATCCTGCTTCTCCTCTCCCTGCTCCTCCAACCCTTTGAACTTCCGCCACTCCTCCTCTACGAACACCTCCTCGTCCACCTTCTCCGCCTCATCCTGCTTCTCCTCTCCCTGCTCCTCTAACCCTTTTAACTTCCGCCACTCCTCCTCTACGAACACCTCCTCGTCCACCTTCTCCGCCTCATCCTGCTTCTCCTCTCCCTGCTCCTCTAACCCTTTTAACTTTCGCCCCTCCTCCTCTACGAACACCTCCTCGTCCACCTTCTCCGCCTCATCCTGCTTCTCCTCTCCCTGCTCCTCCAACCCTTTGAACTTCCGCCCCTCCTCCTCTACGAACTCCTCCTCATACTCCGCATCCGCCTCATCCTGCTTCTCCTCTCCCTGCTCCTCCAATCCTTTTAACTTTCGCCCCTCCTCCTCTACGAACACCTCCTCGTCCACCTTCTCCGCCTCATCCTGCTTCTCCTCTCCCTGCTCCTCTAACCCTTTTAACTTCCGCCACTCCTCCTCTACGAACTCCTCCTCATCCACCTCCTCCACCTCATCCTGCTTTTCCTCTCCCTGCTCCTCCAATCCTTCTAAATGTCGCCCCTCCTCCTCTACGAACTCCTCCTCATCCACCTCCTCCACCTCATCCTGCTTCTCCTCTTCATGTTGCTCCAACTGGTTGTGCTCCTGCTGCTGCTCCTGCTGTGCGAACTCCTTCTTTTCCTCAAGCTCATACTGCTTCTCTAGCATCTTGGCCTTCTGCTGCTCCAACTGATCCCTCTCTATATCCCCTTTCTGCTCCTGAAGCTGCTGCTCCTCCTCATCTTGCTGCAATTGCTCCTTCATCACCTCTTCCTCCTCAAACTCATCCTTCTCGATCCTTCTCCTCCTCCTTCTCCTCCTACTCCTCCTCCTCCTTCTCCTTCTCTTCTTCATCAAGTTCACCACCCTCTTTCTTTTCCTTAAGTTCATCACCCTTCATCTCCCCGATCCTGCTCAAATTGCTCCTTCACCATTTCTTCCTCCTCGAACTCATTCTGCTTCTTCTCCGCATCCTTCTCCTTCTTCCCTTCTTCCTCCTCGAGCTCATCAACCTGCTTCTCCTTCACGTCCTGCTTAAACTATGCTGCTCCACTTCTTTAAGTTGCTCTCCTTGATAGATAGATGGATAGAAGTAGTTTTATTTAAAAATTCCATCATCGCAACTGAATTGCCATTGGAATACAATTGAAAAGTACACGTATTCACAAGTTAAAAGTACAATAGTCTTTAAATAGAACGAAGACAGAATATATTGAAAAAAATCAACATATTAAAACTCTATATAAAAATTCAATGAGTATGGAAAAGAAGAAGGGATGAGTGAGAAATAGGAGCAAGGAGTAAGAATCAATAAAAGGTGAGAATAGAATGAAAGAAAAAGAAAGGAAGGGTAAGTAAGAGGAATATATCAAGAAAGATGAGGTGGAAAACATATGTAATGAGCCTTCTATTAATTAGCTTTAAAATGTACATATCCTCATTCTAGCTTCTCCTTCTCCTCCTCCTCTTCTTCGTCCTCTAATGCTCTTCCAACTCCTCTTCAAACTCATCCTCGTCCGTCTGCTCCTGCTCCTGCTACCGCCCATGCTGATTCGTCTCTATCTTCATCCAGCTCCTCCCCCTGTTCCTCCTGCTCCTCTTGCTCCATCTCCTTCTCTTCTACTTTCGGCGAATCCGAAGTTTCACTATAGATGACGTATCGCTGATGCTTGGTCTCTAAGCATTCGAACGAAATCATCTATTTATTCAACATTTATGTTGTTTAGGTATACATACGTATCAAACTCGTTGACATCCGCCACTTATAGTTCGGAAGCAGGCAATAAGGGAGTTTACAGATACAATCTGCGCATGGGCAGATAAAGGTCATTTGTTCCAAAATGGTAAAACCCACGGAGATGAATACTGGATATGCGCTCATGAAAGTTATGTAACATTATTCATTTATGCACCAACGGTACATTATATGATACGCAGATGGAAGTATTCTTTTCAAGAGGTCAAACAAAAGGTATTCATGAAGCACATTTAGGACTTTGGCAGTTATTATTCTAAGATGCTCAAAGTTGAACTTCTCCATTTGTAAAAGATCTGTGGATATTTGGGGACATTTGTACCATGTGCTATCTGTAAACTCCCTTATACTTAAGTTGGTAGATGTTTAAAGAAGGAAGAGACTGGAATTGATATGAATCTTTGCTTGATAAGTTTGTATCTAAAAAGATAGCACGGCTCAATAACAGCCCACACAGCTGCGGTGGACTAAATAAGTCCATCATAGATATTGTATCTAGACATTGAATTCGTGACGGAGACGATTTAAGTGATGTGCTGCTTTGAACGAGACATAACACATGTAAAAACTCAATGGGAGATTTGATCTTAACAAAAAAAAAACACCCTCCACTTATGTAACACTAACACGCCTATGTACAAGCTCATTTAGTAATCAAGGGTGTAGAAACAGTGAAAACGATTGTACTGACTATTGTTTGGTACAATGACAGAAGTAGGCGAACAAAATAACACGTCGTTCATAAATTAATTTAAGTTCTGATATTAATTATACGAATATGTACACTGTTGCTCATGAAATTGGAATATTATTTGTTTACCCCAATTTACGGAATTATTTTGACAATGATTTATTCCTAACAGATCTAGATAATAGTATACATTATCAGATGTTATTGAATAACGTGACTGCTAAAGCAAAAATCTTCTGTGTGCCCATAATGCATGGCCGTACAGAGGATTTGTTTTATGTTGGGGACCGAGGAAAAATTCAATGAATTATTGATAATTTATTGTATTTTTTATTTGTATTTATTTGTTGGAACTGCCCCGGCCTACCCTAGCCCCCACTGCGTACATTCATGGTTCAGTGGCAAAGCAGTGACCTCGTAACTGTGAGGCCCTAGGATCAAAACCGTGTCGATGTGCCATATTAGTGCCCTTTTGTGGGGCATTAATCCTCATTACTGTCATTTATGACTTAAGGGCGTAGATCCCCTAGTCGATAAGCATAGTAGCATACACATGCTTTAAAATCTTATTTATCTTATGTTATTCAAATCTGTTTTGGACCCCCATCTATCATCCTTATTGGTGGTGGAAGTGGTACTGGTTAAAACATGCACAGGAAAGCGGAAATTATAGAGAAACATCTTCAATTTTGATAAACACTGCAACCTTGATTTCTTTCCTATTATGCTCGGATGTTTCATTTCGGGACTTACCATTTTTAGTTTATTAATAATGTTCGGCTTGGTGTGCTTTTTACAGAAGATTTGCATGAGTTATTTATTCATTAATTTATTCACATCTTTAATTATTAAAGAATTGTTTATACAGGATACACAAGATCAGTTTGATGCTTTTTGCCATCTTCGTCTTGAACTTCTAAAACTAGGACTTCAGGATACAGCTTTTAGCATCGTTTTGAAACTCGGCCGACTATCTGCTAGTCTCACCATGTCGAATCGTGAATTGTATTTTCCAACTTTGAGTATGCAGACATGTCAGCGAGTTGATAAAAACATTTTTTTTGCTTTCAAGTTCGAATTTGCGGTGATTCAACATTTACAACGGCAGAAAAAATGAGCCGGGCTTTATTTCTTTAAAATAATTATAGAGTTAGGGATAGGGTTAGTATTTGGTTTCAGATGAGTAAGGGTGAAAGTGAAGTATAGTTTGGGCTCCAGGGCTGAAGTGACAAATTTTCATGAGCAATTTTCGTTTTACTTTGTTTCATCGTGCTTTCTGCATTTCCTTTGTTGAAGGACAATCTAGAATGGCACTTTGTTCATGTTTTAAGTAAATAAAACAATAGAAATAAACATGTAATTTATAATTATGTCAACTTCACATTAAGGTTTTGAAGTTTACCGTTATATTTTAGCCCTTTGGGAAGCATTTACTATTTATCCATTCATAATGCCACGATTTGAATCATATAATTTGTAACGTGTGCATGTTCCCACCCCTCCCCTTCTCCCTTTCTCCCTCTCTATCTTCCCTCTTTTCTTTTCCATACTTTTCATTTTCATTTCATTTTCATTTTCATTTCATATTTCTCATGTTACATATACATTTCAAATGAAGTACAAGTTGTTTTGTCAACTTTCATTCTCTCTATTTGCCTCTTCTGTTTCCCCTCCCTCCATCTAAAAACTTCTGTCTTCAATACACACAGAACAAACCTCTTTCGCAGATGCTCCTTTTCTCTTACATTTATTATCATTTATGTGTAAAGCCCCTCCCCCTCCCGTCTCCCTTTAAACCTGCACAATATGCCACTCACTAATGTTCTAGTTCAGGCGAGAGTCCCTTTGGTGTTAATAAATGCATGTACGTGTACCCGTTGATGACATTGGGTTAAATTATAGCAATAATATATTACTAATTATACCCTCCCCGCATCTTGATTATCTTTCGAAAACACTTCACACATGAGAGAGATATCAATGCCAAACGAATATTCAAATTATTTATTAAGCACTTTTTATGTAAACTCTATGATTCTCCAGCAAGTAAAATCATAGCTGAAGGGCGATCCGGTAGAGAAATAGATATTAGTGATATATTGAGGAAGACAAAAAAATGGTATTAGCAGCTTACATATATGAAATGAAATCAAAAGTTATGTCACTTTATTTCTTACATAATATTCTTTAGTATCATCTACAAAAACTTCCCCCACCATCGCAATATATGTATATATGATGACAATTTTATATGACTTAAAATATGAACTATATTTTCCAGGATCAACTAGATTTCCCAAGTGCTATACAGCAAAATTAAAACATTTACACATCTACATGCAAGTATTGTTTTTTAACCTTTAATGTCGAATATTGTTGAAAAAATAATCATATAAACCAATCAAATAAAGTAAAATATAATTGTGTAACAATACAAACAATCTGCCTATACATTTTTGCATTGAACGTTGAAATTCCAAGTATTTTCCAGGTACCTATGCCCTTCTTGTTCTAGCTCATACTTGTTCATCTTGGGAGTGTTTCACAAAGACTAAGATCGACTTTAAGTTGGGCCTAACTATGGCAGGCTGTTCATGCCACTGTTTGACCTCACCATTATGATCTTTAGATAACAGTTTTTCCTTTAAAATAATGAATTATCAAACAATGTAAATTTTGAAGATTTTGTGACCATGATTTGTACGTCACTTGAGAGACTAATGCCAGTAAAAGGTGAAAGGAAACAATGGCATAAGCGGCCTGTCATAGTTAAGTTCAACTTCAAGTCGATCTTAGTCTTTGCGAAACATCCTTCTGGTTATTAAATTAATTCAAACTTTAGCCATTATGATGCCGGGTTCAAGTGAACTATATTCAATATATAATTGATTAATCTCTTTTTTTAAAAATCTACTACGCACCTATCCAGCATAATTGTGCATGTACTTTCACAAACTATAAGTATATTATTTTCTTGCTATGGCATAATAAATTTACATTCGTGTTCATAATATAGAAAATCAGTGTATTTAATATCTTTAGTGCAGTACCCGGATGACAGATCAATATTTTTTTCGTATTGCAACTGTCGATACAATATTGCTTGATTATCGAAAATCAAATTTTGTTATGTCACTAGTCAGCCTGATATGGATAATAATAATTATACTGTATGGCTTTTTTTTTCATGTGATACAATAATATATTGCTCGAGCTATGACAATATATTCCTGTATCACACTCGAAGCCATCCAATATTATATAATATTTTAGTGCAATAATACTCAGCAACATTTAAATTCAAAGAGCTACAAGAAGTGCCATTATATATTCGATTTTGAAATTTGAACAATATCCACGAAAAAATGAAATTATACAGTATTCCTAACAATAACATGGGACAAGAAAAAAATGAAATCTAAATCTTTAACAACAACATGTCACATACATGTGTATTAAGAACAACATCGTTTCAAGTAGAATTAGACATAAAAGCCTTCAATATACAAACATTGGCCGCATAGCTAATAAACAATGACAGGTATATGTATACAATCTGCGTTTAACTTAACTGGTGCCCATGAGCACTGAAGACGATATAAAATATACTTTTTATATACTTTTTTATTGTTCCACATTTTACCAAAAATATAGACATACATTACATATACAAATATATATATATATACAAATCATGTAGTATAAATGAGCACGTCTCAATGATTCTCAATTCATATAATAGATCTAGTAGAATGTGACGAACATTTCAAAAAGCAGTGCTTGTATATTATAGGTTCCTGGAAAAATAAGTATTGTAGAAGAAAAAGAAACATAGCAGTAGAGAAGGACGTAATTTAGAGGGGAGCATTTAAAACACAATGGAATAAGGAAATTTGTATACAAAATAATGCATTAGCACTAATACCCAGAGTCACCCGGTTAAAATGCATAGTAAAAAAGCGTAGTCACAATGCGTAGTCAAAATGCGTAATCACCCGAGAAATTTAGTTAGCATAGCACAAAGTAATTTGTTTTTATACATACAAAACCGGAACATGCATCATTAATAAACAATTAAGATTATCATTGAAGAAGAAAGGACTGGGGAGGGCAAACAAAGTATATTAGTTGTAAGAATGTAAAAGAAAAACGAAAAGTTTCCGAAGTCTTTACTTAATTGAATATTTTTGGATTATGAAGTGTAAGCCTATAAATTACAGGCGGGTTAATTTACTAAATTTTGGTATATCTGAAGCAGCAACACCAGGAATAGCAGGGCTTCTCATCGACAGGCTCTTCTGTATCCACCAAAGCTGTGGTACTGTCATGGTCTTCGCTGCAGAGGCGCTGTGATCCTTGATCATCTCCTTCCATTTCACCATCAAGAGCATCCAATATGTCATAATTTCCGTCATTGGTATGGATCGAATCGTATTCCTGTAAATCTGGCTGAACATTCGGTTCTGTAATGTCTTCTGCTATCGTTTCTTCAACATGTTCTCGGTCGTCTAGTTCTTTCCGTTCTTGATTTAAAGGTTTAGATGCCCCAACAGCCTCATCTGGAGAGAAAAAAGTTATACAAAGCATCAATATAATTGTAGTAATTAATCTGTTCATCCTTTGTCCATATTTGACAAACAATGCATAGTCTTGGGGGATTTAGGATGCTTTAAACTGAAATATAATACTGTTACGTACTAATACTCAGATTTGTTGTTGCTGTTGTATTCCACTGTAAGTGGCACTTATACACTAAGTCAAACATGAAGTTGTTAAAGATTACATTAATGCCTGTTTTTTGTTGTTGTAAATAATAATACGGAATACATTTTTAAAGTTTTCTTTCACACTTGCTAAAATCACCTTTTCTGTGAAATAAATTATTTTATTTATTTTGTCAAACTTCCATAACTATTGAAGATGGATGATCTATTGATCTATATAAGATAAAAAGATGTGAAATACCAGTGAATTATAAAGGTATAAATTATTCCTACCTTGCGGAAAATAAACTTCAGCAAGGTTCAGCAACCTCGCTGCCACGAGCGCATTCCTTAGCTCTATCCGTTCATCTTCCCTGGACACCCCTCTTCTCCATTGTTTCAGCATATGGCGAGTTCCATCACTGGTAACACGGTTGAACTTCACATTGGTCATGAGCGCTCTCTCTATATCACCATGTAGGATTCCCAGTTGACCACCAAGGCCGTCGATCTTGGCTTCATCATAAAGATCGTCAGCTATTTGCTTTAAGATGTCTGCAAACTCATCATCTGGGAGCTCGTCTCTAAGATGATACACGGCAATAAAGAATGTAATTAAAAACCTGGGGGGGGGGGGGGGTCAAAGGACATAGTAATGATGTATCACATTAAATATTAATCAAAATCTTTACTTAAGTGAATTTTAAAAAACGATAGAAAAAAAGTTCTTCCAATGATAAGACCATACTCAACACGCTCAAATTAGTGATGAAAATTCATTCAAGGATTTCACGTTTAACCTAAAATAAACACCACAGACTGGAATGCAGCTAAGTTTTTCTTTTTTTTCTTTTTTCTTTTCGTTTCAGTGGTTAATGAATTGTAATCTTCGCTTTACTTCTACATGTACATTAATCACTAAATAAATAAATAAACAAGTAAATATTTAAACAAAAATGAATTTTATGAATACGATTGTTAATTTATTTAACATAAGTGCTGCCGTTTATACAGTGTGAGTCAAAAAAAAATTTACACCTAGAAAAATGCTAATAATTTTAAGAATCATTTATGAAAAGTAAATTATTATACACCATATGAAAGAGTGTTTCACCCCAAATCGTTTGGTACCATTTTGCGTGGTATTTGTTCACGCTTGGATAAATAGGAGGCATTGTTTGCGAGAGTGCAAAAATCGACTTGCGCCAAATAATGCTTATGTGATGTTTAAATAAAACAATTGGGATTTCGGTATTAATTCGGTCTTTGCAGATCCAAATAACATCCCTACCAAAATGAATCATGTCACACATATCAAAACACACACAGAGTCACACTCAATAAGTCACACAAACACACGCACACACTCGCACATACACACACACACACATACTCGCATAGCAAATTTAGATGTGACAGTTTGGATCGGCCTTCTTGGAAATGGAAGTCTTCTTGGACCCTTCTTCTTTGAACAGACAGTGAATGGGGAGCGCTATCTAAGAATGATAGATGATCAGGTCGTCCCGGCTCTGAATCAGATGGCACGATTTAGGCGTCAGAGAAACGGTCCTTTCAGGCACATTTGGTGGGCACAAGATGGTGCCCCTGCTCACAGGACAAGGATTGTGATGACCAGGTTGAGAGAAATCTTCGGGAACAGGATCATCGCTCTGAACAAACCTGTGGAGTGGCCACGTCGATCCCCGGACCTAACACCGCTTGATTTTTTCGTCTCGGGTTACCTCAAGTCTCGGGTGTACCAGAGCCCACCTGCGAACCTCAACGACCTATGAGAGAGGATCAGGCCGGATTGAGAGCAAGGCACTTGGGAGAGACAGGCGCATGCTTCGTCGAGTGTTTCAGGAGATGCTCCATCGCGCTAGAAAGTGCATCGAAAGGGACGGAGGTCATGTCGAGGAGTAGATGAACGGACAGTTACTTGCTGGTCACAAATGAAGCTTCAAAGGATCCATGATGATAAGCATTTGAATTAACATTGTCATCATAATTATGATGATCGTTAACAATTTGAAGATCCAGTTAAAAATAAAGTATTTTACTCCAAATGAACACCATTATCATATGTTTGTGTGTGTGCGCGTGTGTGTGGGTGGGTGTGTTAGTGTGTGTGTTTCATATGTGCGTGTGCGTGTGTGTGTGTGTGACTTTGCTACTGAAAAAAGCATCTGCAATGCATCTCATTTCATACATTCAATTCATTCTCTCACTTTAAGACTTTGGCGCAATTCGATTTTTGCACTCTCGCAAACAATACCTCCTGTTCATCCAAGCGTGAACACATTCCACCCAAAAATGGTACCAAATGATTCAGGATAAAACACTCTTTCATATGATGTATAATAATTTACTGTTCATAAATTATTTTTTAAATTATTAGTAATTTCCTGGGTGTAAAGTTTTTTTTGACTCACACTGTATAGAACCGGTGAACGAGGCAGTATATGTTGTCACTACAAGATAAAAGAATACATTCATTGTCATGTTAGGAGTAAAGTTATTTCATCTCACCCTGCTTGTGATGTATCACTGCTTCCCATTCCTCCGGTTGAATTATCCTCAGATGATGATACGCCTGTCATGAAGGAATGAAGTAAG
This sequence comes from Strongylocentrotus droebachiensis, assembly GCA_035222895.1. Lineage (NCBI taxonomy): Eukaryota > Metazoa > Echinodermata > Echinoidea > Camarodonta > Strongylocentrotidae > Strongylocentrotus > Strongylocentrotus droebachiensis. The sequence continues at coordinate 72,027 of JAVYIG010002401.1, forward strand.
TTTGAATGAGAAACACAACTATAAGAGAAAACATGTGTAATGATCTTTAGCGTTCACTCTATCTCTGTTATAAAAAAGGTTCTCAAGTGTAAATAATGCACAAGAATTACATCGCTCGAGTTTCCCTGGAAAATGTAATCGAATCGCGTTATTGTTTGTTCAAATTATGTTTATATCGATTTAGTTTTTAGAACATTGTGGGCAGTGATAAGTTTACTTTTAATAATATGTCCAAAGTAGCAAAAATGGGGTGATAAGCTCCACATAATAAGTATTTCAAAAATTAGCATCAAATGGGATGGGAGTTTATATAGTATAATGTTAACCGAAATTGAGTTGAAAAAGAAAATGATATTGGAAATTAAAGTCTTACCACCCTGAGCCTGTTTTCCGGAAGTCACCCATCGAATAAAACTCCATTGAAGTGTCTCTGCTTTCTTCTTGATCTGCTCAGCTGATCGTATCTCACTTTCTAGTCGAATTTTGGTTCTCAGCTTCCAGGTCTCTCGCTCAAGTTGTTCTACCGACCGTTTTTCCTTTTCAAATTGAGCTATGTCTTCCTCTCTTTCTTTTTTTGATTCCTCCACTTGCTGTCTTAGAGTCGTCTCATTTCGCTCTTTCTCTTCTAGCATTTTTTTCAAACTGTCCACACGCTGTTGCTTAGACTCGATTTCTTTCGTCATTTCTGCTGCCAGTGAGCGCTTCTCCTGTTCACCTCTTGTTCTAGCTTCCTCTCCTTCTTTCTTTATTTCTTCAACTTGCTGTTTTAGAGACGACTCATTTCGCTCTTTCTCTCGTACAATTTCTGTCAAACTGTCCACACGCTGTTTCTTAGACTCGATTTCTTTCGTCATTTCTGCTGCCAGTAAGCGCTTCTCCTGTTCACCTCTCCTTCTGTCTTCCTCCCCTCCTTTCTTCAACTCTTCAACTTGCTGTCTCAGAGTCGTCTCGTTTCGCTCTCTCTCCCCTACGATTTCTGTCAACGTATCTACGCGTTTTTGCTTAGACTCGAGTTTCTTCGTCATTTCTGCTGTCAATGAGCGCTTCCCCTTTTCACCTCTTGCTCTGTCTTCCTCTCTTCCTTTCATCAATTCTTCCACTTGCTGTCTTAGAGTCGTCTCATTTCGCTCTTTCTCTCGTACAGTTTCTGTCAAACTGTTCACACGTTGTTGCTTAGACTCGATTTCTTTCGTCATTTCTGCCGTCAGTGAGCGCTTCTCCTGTTCACCTCTTGTTCTGTCTTCCTCTCCCTCTTTCTTCAATTCCTCAAAATGCTGTCTTAGAGTCGTCTCATTTCGCTCTTTCTCCTCTAGCAATTCTCTCAAACTGTCTACTTGATGTTGTTTAGACTCGAGTTTCTTCGTCATTTCAGCTGATAGTGAGCGCTTCTCTTTTTCAGCCCTTGCTCTTTCGTCCTCCATTTCGGTCTGTAGTCGCTCAACCTCACGTCTTGCCAGCTTTATTTCCTTCATCAGTTCATTTATTGCTAACACTCTGTCACCTTCTTGAAGGCATCCATGTATGAGGTCAAGCCACTGCAACCTATCCCTATCTGAGAGAATGTGACCAGGCGGAGCAAGCTCGTAGATATCAGTGATCCCTAGATTTAAATCATTTATCGCTTTTTCGATGGCTTCATGTCTCCCGATAGAAAGTATGGCACAGAGAGGGACGCGACCTATCCATTTGAAACAATTCAATGAGTTAGAAATTACATCTAATTTCATGATGATATTATGACTTCTATTTACCACACATACGTAACATCATCTTACTTTTTTAGTGTTTGTGTGTGTGGGGGGGGGGGGGGTGGGGGTGTACTTTGACACAAATGAATGGAGAGAATCTGCAATGCTTCATTCATCTCTGTTTGTTTTTTCCAATATTCTCATTAAATTTTTGAGTGGCATTGTTAAAATAGGAATATACCGCCATATTCAAATTGTGAATAGAATGGGAAAATATAATGAGAAAAGTAGGGAGGGAGAGACAGAGACCAACAAAAATTCAATTCAAAGTTTATTCAACACTCTTCATAAAAAACATTTAAAATATACAAATACAGAATGGAGTTATATATAGAAAAAAATATATAAAAAAACACAAGAAAGTGATAACAAATACAATGGCAATTTATAAGAGCATTTGGGATAGGCAGAAAGGAGGGAAGTTCCTTATATAAAAGCCTACCCCTAAAAACACACATACAGGAAAACGAGAACAAAAGAACAGAACAAAAAACAAAGAACATATTAAAACTTACTTTCATACACGATTAGAGTATTTAAAAAAATGTCAAAAATTTGCCCATACTATTGATACTGATTTTTATACTTGTTTAACAGAAATTGTTTATATTTAATTTTAAAAAGATTGAGAGTTTTGCATTTTTTAATTTCCTGAGGTATACATGGTATACATACATATTAATGGTCCTTTAAAAAATAGTGAATTTTTCATACAAGTCGTTCTAATCTTGGGGAGATGATAATTTAGGGCATTTCTAGTATTAACATTATGCACATCACAATTCAAGTTAAAACATGTTGATAAAAAGGTAGGCAAGTTGCCATTAAAACATGAAAACATGAAAACTGCAATATAAAAATTATGCATATCGATTACATTCAAAATTCCAAGTTTACAAAATAAAGGATTACAGAGAGAGAGAGAGAGAGTGAGAGAGAGAGAGAGAGGGGGGGGGTTAAAAGACAAGAGACGGCAGAGAAGTCTGAAGGAGGATTACACTTAGAGAGTCAGGAGATATACAACTGTGAGAAATTAAATTTAGCATTCATGGTTAGGATATCTAATATTGTTTGATTACAACAACTGCGACCGACAACAATAAAATGGAACATCATGGAAAATCGGTCGACAGTGTAAAGACCAGTGATAATGTGTAAAAAGATCACGTTGTGTATGATTTATATAATACGGGGTATTTGGTGTGAGCATTGTAATTATTACGTTTAACTGTAATCACCCCATGCCTCATAATTAAAAACAATTGTAATCCTTAAAGCATATTAAGCACTAAAAGATATATTTTAGGATAGACAAACAGATTGGTGAAAAAAAAAATACTAAACATATGTTTTATCCAAATATAACGTCCTACTTGTTTCATCGTGTTCATGTTTAAATCGTTGGCTTTGGGTTGTTCCTAAGTTTCATACATAGGTCCATGGATATAGTAATAAAGTCAACCATGTGAACACGGGGGCGGGGTAAATGTTTTGTGGGAATTTTAGATAATACACACCAAGCATGTTTCAAATAAATTACAAACCGAGGACAATTGATACGATATGTGCATATACACAGAATATAATAGAAAAATAAAACTTGTCCAAACATTTCAATAGATTTGATGATCATGAATGAAATGTAAATTAGGTAATAGTGTAATCCCACATGTCTATTATATAATATAGGCCTACACAAGATGTTGTATTAGTAAGGAAAAGGCATTTAATTTACAAAATGAACATACAGAGAGCGTGTTAGAGTCCTCGATATCGATGTGATTGGAATTAACGATGTGTAATTAAGTTATTGTTAATATGGAATAATGGATAATATAGAAAACTAAGATGAGTACTTGATATCAAGGTCATATTGCTTGTTGAAATGTGCATATGATATAAAATGACTACTGGTTGTACCTCGATTGTTTCATGTCCTAGTCATAACTGATGAAAAATCATTATGTAGCAGGTTTCATTATCGTTAGATACATGTAACTACACATTTAATATCAGTGCAAATGACTCAATCATTATATGCAAACAACATGTACCTACTTTCATATTCAGAAGTATCATGCGTAAAAGTAAACTGGCTCGTAATATTGTTCATGCATTCATCTCCTCATTTGTCCATTATTTTAATTAATACAGTGGTGTATATCACCACATTGTGATGGATATGGTGTGTTTCAACAGTGTAATTGTTTATTAATTCACAATTGTTTAACGATACAACTTCATATGTCTTCAGCATATTGTCCTACCTACCAATAAGGATTAGGGGCAAACTCACCTCTTACCTCCTTTATCACCTTGATCAATAGACGGCTAGATACAATATTATCCGGGCTGAAGATAGAAATGAGAAAATTTACCGATTCAGAATCATTATTAATCACGTGATGATGATTATAGGGTTAATGATAACAAGGTGCTTACAATTTGATTCTGCATCCCCCGCTTCACAAAAAGGCCGCCTTCATTTGGTATACGCTACAACGATTATAATAAGCCTCCTAATGCTATGACATGCACATTTTCTGCAAACCTAAATTGAAATTTTCTCGCCCAGTCGCTCCTCTCATTCAAAATATGTTAGAAGATGCAGTGTTTCTTAGCGCTTTCACATTTTTGTCTATAATAGCTAGCACCAGAAGCAAGAGAGTAGATGCTTATATGTATCAATATATTTCTTTGTATTACACATTTGGAGAAATAAAACAAAATTGGTAAAAATTTAGAAAAAGTGTGCGTGCGGGCGTGTGTGTACTTAGGTGTTTTTTTTGTTTACATACGTGTATCAACCAGATAAGATTATTTACGTCTCGGACCGACTATTAATGTCACCATCCGAAAGACGTGACTCAGTTTCGAACCTGGTTCCGATTAGAATTAGTTTGTAGGCGAAGACAGAGAGCTCACCATGGACCTTATCCCTACACCGACACACGTATGGCACATGTTATGAGTATCTTAATAACTTCCTTTTACAAGACTCCGGTAACCAAGAGGTCATAAATAAATGTGAAAGGGAAACGCGAACATTATTAGCAAGGTGCTATGAAAAAAAGGAAAGTTCATAGAAGCATAGCCTATGGTGAAAATTTGGGCGATTTGGGGCAATGGCCCGATACTTCCCCTCCGATGAAGATAACTAGCAATAAATATGTACTTGGAGTAATTGTTTGAATTATTATCTTAATCAGTGTTTCAGTCCTCATTGATAAATTGATTAATTCTTAATGATTATATCTTATTATATGCGCGTTTACGGCATTTTGATCAAAGCGCTAAAACCAGGCTCAGTGTTTTACTTGTGTAAATTATTTGTTTTTGAGATATGCGCTAAAATTGTTTTTGTTTAATTTGAGTCCAATTATATATGGCACATGTGAATATGGAGAACGAAAAGATAATACTCACTGAAATAACAGCACAAAAGACTTAGCCTTCCCTGATTTGAACACACCTGGTGAGATGGTAAGAAAGAACGTACGTGTTTGATACATTATGCATGATGAATCTTTTGGTTAATATGAACATGACATTTAACCTACATGCAGACATAGGGAGAGAACCCCCAAAACAAGCTTTTGTAGTCTTATAAATTACATGCAATATGCCAGAATAACACAAGTTTATGAATTGTTTGTGCAATAACATTTGTAAGGTAACAACACAATATACTATTTTGTGATAATAGAAACAGTGAATATAATGCCTTTCATGAAGACAATCTTAAATGGGTTTGAGGGAGCCAACATTATGACGAATCAATGATTCTTTGTAGGCCTATAAATATAATGCCATCTGATAATTTTGTAAGAATTGCAGTGAGCAGTATTGGTACAGTTCCAAAACCAGAAATAAAAACACCATAACAACAAGGACAAAATAATTATGTTTGAAAAAGCACAATACATTACTCCCTGTAATGAAATTGTGCATTTATATATCAACACTGTTTAAGCTTCATGATACTGAAAATCTATTTTATAAATGCTTGTTAGGGCCCATTATTTTTATCCCAATATGCTTTTGAGATCGAAAATGTTAATTATATGATTATTCGCAGTTCCATTTCAATAATCCTAATGTAGTGATCTGACGATTGAGCATGTTAGAAAAACATGTTTCTACAATTTCAATAGACACGTGTATAACCATGCAAAATACCCTGCTGCTGTCTCCAAACTAATTACATCAGGCAGGTCAGGTATATGGTCACAGTGAAACATACACACGATCTAACTAATTATTTTTCCATAAAGATGACATGTTGAATTAATCAATGGTTTACACTATTCGTTTGTTTAGTTTTATTCCATTCTCTAAAATCTAAATATGATATACGCTCCATGATTTGATGTGCCATGTATTGTTTACTGTTAAAACAATGACTTTATACAAGAACACAAGTGTTCACATATTTCTACCCTTTCAGGCGATAGAGGTGAGATGATGTCACTATAGTTAATAGGTTACTTATAGGCGAATGTCATGGTTCATACCCTCAATATACCGACAATAGGGACTTTTAGATTTGAGTGGACTAAAACGTGTGACGTCCATTCAAGGCAGTGCATTAAAAGGACGTCGATCGTAGCACAGACCTATTGTCTTCGTGCGTATCTAAAAGTCCCTAATATGAAGTGTTAAGGACGAATGATATCTAGTAAATATAATTATACAATTCAAGCGACTGCGTGTAGCTATGACATTGTTGAATAACGTATGGTGGCAATGTAGTGTAGTATTCTACCAAAGTAAAGGTAAATCAAGCCCAATTAGGATCATAGCGCGGTTTATTGAAACAGTCATAATTGATTACAACAAACACGCAGTTGGGTACAAAATAATGCCTAGTAAAGACAATGAAGAATAAAATAGGAAATAACAATAAATAATATGTTTTACCCAACATATTAAAAGTGTATAAATTATACACAATGCTAGTTTATTTAGGACCAAAGAGCATTACATTGGTTTAGTAAAACTAAACACATATTAATTTTCCCATACAATTCATTATTTCACCGAAAACATACCTTAGGGTTTAGAAAATAGCTTGTATCCCATAGATACAGGCTCATAGTGGATGCGTAGTTTAATTTGAATTACAACAAACACAAACACAAAAACAAACAAAAACACACACACAAACACAAACAACATAGCCTTATTTTTCAATATACAAACCATGGAAATTTGATGTGATGACAGATATAGAATCGGTGAGGTATTCCTCCTGAGTCTCAGTAGATGGTTGACGTTTAACAGCAAGCTTGCTGTGCTTTACGTCTCCATGAAGAACGCGTCTCAGGGCAGCTGTGTCGGGCACACGCCCGCACAGATTAACAATACCAATGACAAGAAATTGAAAATTTATCTACAAAATGGACCTCTTGAATCATCTGAGACGTAACTTACCCTATTCTGATGACTTCAATGAATTTCAAGATAACAATGGCTGCGTTTCCATCCAAAAATAAAACTAGTTTGCAATTCGAAATAGTCAGTTTCTCGATAATTTCGCAAAATATATTTGCCGCCGCATTCAATATGACGTCATTGACAGCTGATTGGCTAGTTTGGTAGTGACGTCGAACGAGCTATGTTTGTGCTGCAGTGATCCATCGAGCGAAAATGAGACAATCGGAGCAATATGAGGTTAAAGAACTCATTCATTTAAAATACTCATTTGCCATGTCGCTATAATGTCAAATTAACAAAACTCATTCATGTGCGTTATCAATCTCAATTTAATGAGTTAATGCATTCAGTTAAGTGTGTCACTATAGTGTCAAATTTTATTTGCCTATTTGAGTAAAATTACCCAAATATTTCTTTGTGTGTAGCTTTTATCCCATAGATACAGGTTCATAGTGGAGGAGTAGTGTCATTTGAATTACAACAAACACAAACAAAACAACATTACATGTTTTTCAATATACGAACCTCTGATAGGTAACATGATGATAGATATAGAATCGGTGAGGTATTCCTCCTGATTCTCAGTAGATGGTTGACGTTTATCAGCAATGTTTCTCGCCTTTTTGTCTCCATGAAGAGCGCTTCTTAGGGCAGGGACTACGTTCCGCTTATACCAGGACGCATCAACCATACCAATGACAAGCTTGTCAGGAAACACCACTCGTTCATCATCACAAGGTACAGCCTTGCCTGGTTTGTACGACAAGATTTCATGTCGTAATGTATCGATCCTCGTCTTCAAATCCGCGTTTGAAGAAGCCATTTTGAATGACTACCTTCCTACGTTTGGAGAGGAACAGCCAAATGCAATTGATTTAATCAGTATATTCATGCAATGCAAATATTTATACTGTTTAACATATGTCTTCTATAGACTTTAGTGGTTTCAAAGGGCATCAACTAGTTATTAATCTATGAAGTTAGATTAAATTATAAATAGTAACGTGTGTGTATTTGTATTAATTGGAGCGTTGGATAGGGTCAATAGGCCATGGACTTTGTATTTTCAGTGTTGTCAAAATTATTGCTATATATTCCTTTGAGTGCGAGCCCGCGAACAGCAATTGTTTCCCCTGTGACGGAGCGATTTCGGTTACATCGCCAGTAATGGAAACTTTGGCGGTGCTTTTTACTTTCATTGCTCATTGCGCCTCATTCAGTCATTTTCGTGATTTTTAGTAAATGTAAAAATGAAAGATCAGACTTTTTTCTTTCTAAAAATATAAGTTTTGTTCATCAATACGAAAAATAAGGTCTGTTATTTTTGAGGGAAATTGCCGTCTTATTTTGCTGAAGGTTCACGTCTTTCCTTTTCAATACACTCACAATATAAATTGCGTAAGCACCGCCGCACGCGCAGATCGGTCGATACCTCCATTCATTTCCCCATTGTCAATGATTGTCGTCTGCTAAAGCTCGGCCGATTATCAAACGAGCCATAAATAATAGGCCTAAGCCTTCGTTTTACATGGGTTTTCGACACATTTTTAAACTATATTCTGACCAACATTATGCCATAATCTACACTAAATGGCTTTTTTTTACTGTGCAAATCAAATATAGGACTATTTGGGAAAAGAATTTTGAGATGAACATTGTTTTATTCTCGAAAACGAAAATTATATTTACTTTGAATGCTTTCGACTTTGTTTCTCATAATTTGAAATATTCATTTTGTTTTAGTTTTTGCCTCCCTCTTAATTTTGTTTATTTTTCTCTATCTATAAATCTCTTAGAACCCTATTTTGATATGAGGTTGCTGTATCAATAAAATATTTATTGAATTTTTGTACGCATATTTGATTTGTTTTGTTTGTGATGGAAAGAGCTAACTCAATGACAGAGATTACAACAAAATCACAATTCATCACAATCATCTCTCTCTCTCTCTCTCTTTCTATCTATTAATCTATCTATCTATGTCTGTCTGTCTGTCTCTCTGTCTCCCTCCTCCCCCTCCCTCTCTGAATACGTCAGGATTTTCGTGAAATTGGAATTGTGCTTCAGTGTGTTTTATTTCCGCATCGCGTTGTTATGTGTTTTTTGTTGTTGAAAGGGTGTGGCTAATAAAGAGTTAATCGCAGTTGTCTTGGTAGTCTTTTATTTATTCGAACATAAATGATATTGAACATATAGTAATTCATTATATCTTATGAAACACTAAAGAAAGAAGTGCAAACAACGTGATAATTCAATGTATTTGTCTTCGTCTCCATCTGTGTTCTCGTTCAACATATCGTGTCAATAAAACTTGTATAATCCTCGTTTCATGATTAGTTCTGTAGATGGCATGTACATGTAAACCGGTACATAAAATGATGATGATGATGCTTACAATATTGTAATAACATAGTAATGATAATAAAAATAAAAAAATTCATCTTGCACTCGCTTTTCTTTATTGCCAGAAAACTTGTTTTTATGTTGCCTTGCATTTTTTTCTTCAACAATGGTAGCATCTTTGCCCAGGAAAGAGGAAGAGTAAGGGTTCGTTTTTCAAAACATAACATTTGAACATTTCATATGCCCGCTCAAACCAAGACCGGCTTTAGGTTGATCAAGATATTTTACTCAAACCTGCTCTAAAATGGTTACATGCCCTCGTAAAGGTATATAAGTTAGAGTGGTTGTTTGTAGTGTCATGTAGATTAGCCTATTGACCTACGTTTAGGCTTACATCCTCTTCTTTCAAAACGGTAAACTTCCAGAGTAGTTACTTCTTTACAATATTGTGTTCCTCTTAGGGTGGGGGATAAGCCTTTCATAAAGGAGGTCCATACATGAATGAATCGCTAAATTGGTCAAGTTTATAAAATGAACAGCGTATTGTCATGTAAATACCCTACATCGATAAGGCTTAGATTAGTATTTGATGAAAAAAAATGCCACACCGGTAGGGTAGATAAATATAAATAAGTAATCAGGGTCGAAATAGAACTGATAATACGACCCGTAATACGAATATCTGAAATGCGGAAGGGTGCATTTGGAACTTGGAAGTATCGTCAAGCAAGAATCCTGGCAAGAATATAGAACGGACGCGCGCGTACGTGTCCGTCCCCAGCTGTACGGGTATTTCGGGCCTTTTTTCGATCCGAACACTAACTTAGAGTAAAGTTGAAATGATATCACTTTTCTCGATTTTTTTCTACGTAACTATATTATTTTTTTAATAGATGAGATGAATGAATATATCTAAATAATAATTCAAAGAACTTTAGCACATAATAGCTAATAATAAGCTGGAAAACTTTGTCAACATATTAGGGATATATCTTGGCTTCTGTAGAAGCCCGTCGTCACAGACTTAACAACTCGCTCGGCTTCTGTAGAAGCCCGTCGTCTCCAAAGGGATATGTGCCCTAAAAACCATATAAGTCCTATAATTTTATATTATTTAATACAAGTTGTAGGTAAGTTATGCGATCGTTGACACACGTTCATCAGGGGCGGATCTTGCTTTTTGTGAAGGGAGGGGTTTGACCTAGTGGCTGATCCAAATTTTTCCAAATATCGTGCCGTTTTTCTGTTTTACTTGTTTTTTCTCACTTGGCCGCCAAAGGGGGGGGGGGGTAACCGCAGAAACACCCCCTAGGTCCGCCCCTGTTCATCCACGTTGTAAGTTACTCATAAGTAGACTAATGTCTATAGCTAACCCAAAACTCATTTCCAACCTGGAGTAAAGTGCTTTGAACCTATGTCGAACTTATCTCCAACTCATATTGACGTCTGTAGGCCTATTTGAGGTAGAGGTGTCGTGGTCCAGTTAATACGTTGCCGGACTGTCGATCACAAGGTCCACGGTTCGAGTCCCGCCGCGGCACTAATGTCCTTTGGAAAGACAATGATCTATATTTGCCACACTGTATCCTGTTGAAGTAAATGGGGACTTGGTAGGAATGTATTCCTTCAAACGCAGAGCGCGTGACAGCTGCTCTGCTAGAGCCAGTGTTATTATGCTGCATTATGTAGAGCGCTTAGAGACTTGTGATAAAGTAAAGTGACTCTCACACTCTGCCGTGTAGGCCTACCGTGTGCCACCGTGCGCGAAAATGTCTGCGGACGGTGGAGAACGGCGAGGGCACACGGTGGCTCGTTATCAAAGCGGGCAACACGTTAATAGGGCGTTGGCGCTTATTTACACCCGGTGGGACCCGGCGAAAGTTTTGGGCATGTTCAAAACTTTGGCCGGGTGGCACCGGCCGCAAGTAAGCGGCAAGAGGACGGTGTTGAACGGTATGAGGACGGTATGAATACGTTATGAAAACGGTCACACTGTATGAACACGTTCACAACACGCTCATAACCCGTTACAGAACGGTGATGAACGGGCAAAAAAATTGGGGTATTTATGGCAGTCGTGTCATGACGTCAGCAGTCCGGGGACTCGCTCACGGGACGCTCCGAGCGGTGAGGGGACGCTAAGTGACTGGTAGGTGGCTGCTACAAACCCGGTGCACACGTTCGAGACCCGGTATGGGCCCGGTATGGAAACGGCCAAAATTTTCAACAAAAGTCAATCTGGGCGGTGAAGACGGTAGAAGCACGTTCAACACCCGGTATGCGCCCGGTGAGAACGGTCAGAAGATGGCAACGAAACGGTGAAAAGATTAATTTTATGATTTTTTTTTTTTTGCGGCCGGGGACAAGTTCGCTCAAAACCCAACGTTCTGGACTCTGTTGTTTTTTTAATAGCCCGGCAGGTGGACGGTAGGCCTACACGGCAGAGTGTGAGAGCTCCATTAGTGTTAGGCGCTATATAAGCAAATATAATTATGAGAGAGAGGGGAGTTGAGGGGCCGCGATTTACGTGATAAAATTAGAGAATGGCAAGTACGATTCTCTCTGTGCCCCCTTCTCTCTCTCTCTCTCTCTCTGATATTTTTTCTACTCGCTCCCTCTCCCCCTCTCGATTAAGCTCCTCTAGCTATTTTTCTTCCATCCATCTAATGTGTACATTTCCAACTTACTTTACCCGAATACATCTACACCTGTTCCTTTTTCTTTCTTTTAACAAAAGTGAGTGAAATCAATATTTGAAATAAATTGCTTTCACACTTAATTTTGTTTTATTGTAAAGTTTTTAAGAATTAAAATATGTATAATATTCCTTTTTTCAAAATTATAAGAAACCCCTTTGTCTGTCTCTCCCCCTTCATCTCTCTCTCTCTCTTTCTCATCACTCTTACTCCCCCTTTCCTACACCTCTCCATTTCTCTTTCTCACTCTCTTTCTCATCACTCTAAGCCCCCCTCTCCTAAACCTCTTCCTTTCTCTTTCTTTTAACACAAATTTGAATCTATATGTTTGATTTTTGATTTACGTCATATTTTGTGTTATTTTAATATGAATTGCGATTGTATTGTATCTTTGTGAAATCGATCGCAATTCAGCCGTCGGCTGCGATGATCTTTTTAATAAACCATTTCTATCTATCGATCTATCTTAATAAGTTTTACAGTTTTGTACAGGTGACCTTTGTCTGCCCATGCGCAGATGGTATCAAATTGGCTTAATTTTGTAGGTGATTATAATGATTAGCCCATTAAGCTAATACATAAATGACAATCTATTGTTCAAATAGAAAAAAAATCAAAATAATCAAATCAGGACAGATTCTTAAAGTCGACAGAATCTAAACTTCATTTATTCAAAATAGTTTCACAAAATACACACAGAACAAAACAAAACATATCGAAAAAGATAAAAAATTCAGGAATGTACACATTATCATAATAAAACTACCATTTAACATGATTTTGTTTGTAATTCAAGTAGTACATAAGAATTCAATAAGTTTTCTACAATCTCTTCTAATATACAAATATACTTTTTTTAAATTAATTGAAAGGAAATACACTGATTGTTCATTGAAAGACTCCCGATAAATAATTTGACACACTCAAAGAATTAATGTACAGCTTCAGAAATTCATGTACAGTTGATAAACTAGATCAATACAAAGAAATCTTAAAGTCATGATTTACACATATAAACATCTGAAAATACTTTTCTAATTTAATATAAAATCAAAGGCGAATACAAATTTGTTCAGATAAAGGCTTTTCAATACATTTTTCAAGGTGATTTATTTATTCAATTGGATGGAATTGGGTAATGAATCATATTAATTTTGCATGCCATGATTATTTTGCAGTTTTGTTATGTCACAAATAACATGATTAATAATAGTGCATTCATTATACACTGTAAATGATGCAAAAAATTGTATTTAATATATTACATAGAATATCTTCCTTGACATGTTAAATAAAAACCCAAAGTAAGAAAGATGCTTTTTTGACAGCTTATAGTTTTTTAAAGCCGTTATGACTGGACGGACCACATACCAAACTGGAAATTTGTCACACATAAACTTGTATTGATATGTACTTATTGAATAAGTATATTTGAATGGTTATAAATGTTCAAATGATTAATTTACTGCATGGAAAATTTGTATGCTACCAAAATCATGATTAATAACATGATTAATAATAGTGCATTCATTATACACTGTAAATGATGCAAAAAAATTGTATTTAATATATTACATAGAATATCTTCCTTGACATGTTAAATAAAAACCCAAAGTAAGAAAGATGCTTTTTTGACAGCTTATAGTTTTTTAAAGCCGTTATGACTGGACGGACCACATACCAAACTGGAAATTTGTCACACATAAACTTGTATTGATATGTACTTATTGAATAAGTATATTTGAATGGTTATAAATGTTTAAATGATTAATTTACTGCATGGAAAATTTGAATGCTACCACGACTTAACATTATTGGATGGAATATTTTCCTCTTTTTTTTAACGATTCAAAATCTGCAATCCACATACATATTTTCTATTTACTAAAGTTTTCTGGCAAACATCAAGATGGTCTAATATTTCTTTTGATAGGAGTTTGTTTATTGATGAACAATGAAGACAAAAAACACATAATTGAAGGACGGTCGTAACAAGAAATACTTCGGAATCTGATATCGCTTTCGAATCCTGGACGGAACAAATTTCAAAAATACTTTGTACAAAGTTTTGATAAATATCTTTGCGTAAAGAATACGAAAATGATTGAAAGGCACAAGATAATTAATACAGTAAGGTATTTATACAAATTTAATGTACTTTCAAATAGTCAAATAACCAACGTGTAATAAGAGATAGATCAGAAATCAGTATTTCAGAAATTTAATCCTGACAATAACCTAGTGCTTAGAACCTTATGTATTAAGCAACATTGAAATGTAATATAATATATTTACATCATTATTATTATCAATCATATCATTCCGAGTATTGCAAGAGAATCAAGGTTAAGAGCACACAAATATATACACATTTTTATAAAAATTAAAGTTTATAATCATTACTACGACAAAACATATTTTTGTAAAGATATAGTCCATATATATACAAGTCTAAGACAATGCGGTAACAATCTATGTATACATAATCAGTATAAAAGTCAGTAAATAAATAAATGACCAGAAGTTTACTGGATTTCTTTAAGTATTTATTATTGAATTCAAGGGTCTTTCTCCCATTAGAAAAGGTTGTACATGTACTGACTTGTCAATTTTGTGCATAACAGACTCCAGGTGTCTGGAATAAGCCTCTGTTGGGAATCAAGATACCCCCTCTTTCTGAATGGTGCAGTCCAGTTGGTAGAAGACAGCAGAAATGTTGGAAGATTCCATTAAGTCAGCAGGTGTTTTTTCTATTATTTGATCATGCTTTTGTGCAGAATGGGCTTTAAAATAACATCTGAAATAAGTATACCGGTATGTATTTATCTTTGCTTTAAATGGGTTGACCCTCATTGAACACATTGCTATGAAATTGTGGTTGTTCTATTTGATTACTTTCGAAGATAAACCAAAAATGTATGCTCTTATGCTGGCACCCCAGTTGTGGCCTACATACTGTAAAACAGTTCTTACCAGACTGCACTTCCCTCTTTAACTAAGTGAAATAACCCATATGGTACATGACTTTATAACAAACGGACTGTTCCATTATGCGATAAAGGGGAGTTTTTACTTCTTGAATCCTAACATCCGAGTGGGCAGTGTACTTGCTACAAAATGTATTTTCTTTCTACAAAGAACTTGCTGTACAGGTCAATATTTACAAATCTTATACGAGTATCATCCCTTAGAGAACAAATGGAATAACCTAGATACTGCACGACTCTATGACTTATTAACTGTTCCATTATGCATAACAGGGAGTTTTTACTTCTTCTTGACATCTTTGCGTCTGAGTTGGGTTTGTAGTTGCTGCTGTCTCTCTTCAAGTAGCTTGCTGTACGAGTCAATCTTCTTGGAGAGAGTGTCCCGTTTGAGTTTAAGGTCGGTCAGGTTGTTTTGTGCATCGCTCAGAAGTTTAGTTGTGTCCTTCATCAGCTTCTCCTATTATACAAAAGAAACAAAAAGGAGGAAGTTAATTCAAGACAAATACAAATATGCAGGAAAACAAGATTTAGCATACATGTTAGGCTTTGAATACAAAATGTGACCAATCTATGCAATTAAAAAAGAAGTTTTGCCTTCAAATACGATATCACACCTTCTAAATATTTTATCACAAACAACTTTAGCTTCTCAATTTGCACTTATTTTCAAATTATAAGATAAAAGTGTATACTACAAAAAGTTCACCTGTAACCTATAGCTTTGACCTTACAAGAATGAACGTCAACTTTTCGGCAAAACAAAAGGTAACTTTATATAATGAATAATAAAAAGGGCCCCTTATGTATATATCTGTTACGCATGCGTTTAGAAATCATTACCCTAATTTTAGGTGAGCCATTAAAGAAACTAGCATATCAGGTACCCATTTATGCCTGGCCGGAAAATGGCAAATGTAGATAAAGTCTTGCCACATGACGTTAGTGTCGAGCTGGATTTCGAACTCCGCACCTTGTGATTGACTGTCCAGTGACTTGTCCATTAGACCACAACACCTCTACACCACTATTCGTTAACTTTAAATGTCACAACACAAAATTTAAAAAAAATGCTGAATTTCTGAGGCTAAGGATGCTGCATAATTTAAATCTTAATTTATTTACCTTCTCCTCAGGCTTCTCCTTTTCTTCCTCTGCAAGTGTCTTCTGAGAGTGTAGTTCTTCGTAGATGGCGCTGATCGTGCCCTGCGTCTTGACGTATTCGGTGCTGAGCTCAGCGAAGGTGGTGTTGAGCTTATCAAGCTTCTCCGTCAGTGAGTTGACTTCGTCCTGAAGGTGTAGGAGAAACAATAATTGTGAAGGAAATAGTTTTAAAGCGGGACTGCACTACTTGTAGCTACTTGCGCTTTCTATATATATATTAAACAATGCCTATGCGGTACCCTTTGGTCCCCCATGATCCCCTTTTTCTTATGTTAGTTGAGAGCTGATTTGATGAAATAACTACCTGTCAGTGACCACTGACCAGGCAGGAAGGTCTAATCCCTCCTGGCCAAACTAGTGCAGACAGGATTTAAATGTAAGCGTTATGCCTTAGAGAGTGATATGCACAAGTTTTAACTTGGATTTCTCAGTCACCAGGTTGTTTTCTCTAAACGATTAGGATAAATATTATCATAATATTATAAAGTGTAATCAATAGAAATGCATCAAGTCAATGAATTAAAGATTAAGAAAGGAAACTGAATTGTAACCAGCAAGCATTAGGTGTGTTTGAGTATGGCTTTGAAAGTTTGGAGGGTTTTGACTGTATCCACACTATCTCTTCGACCCTATATTTACTTAAAACCCCACTGCACCACTTATAGCTACTTGCGCCCTCTATATAGCAAACAATGCCTAATTGGTGCCTGTTGGTCCCCCATGATCCCCTTTTTCTTATGTTAATTTAGAACTGTTTGATGAGATAACCACCTGTCAGTGACCTTGCAGGGAGGTCTAATCCCCCTGGCCAAACTAGTGCAGACTCTGAACCAAATCTTAACTTACCATAAGGAACTGTTTTTGTAGGTTCTTATCCTGGGCTTTGCTAGCAGCCAGCTTGATGCGACCGCCGGAACGCTCCTTGGCCGAAGCTCCCTGGGACACACTCTGCCAGAGGGCGGTTCCACTCAGCTCGTCAGGGAGCTGGTCAATGGCGCCTTTCATGCCCTTCATCTGAAAAAAGAAATGGTCGAAGTAGTTGATGATTTATTTGGTCTTGACAAGGCATATGGCATAGGAGTAAAACCTGTCTTCGTGGACACCTCTCTATAAAGGTTACCTGTCTATAGTGGCCATGTATTTTGTCTCCCTCAAGAGAGAAATGTGTGTTGCAGAACCTGTCTAGAAAGGCCACCTGTATACAATGGCCACTTTTTCTGTTTCTCTTCAACTGTACATGTATGACAAAGCAACTACAGTAGACAATGAACACAAATATATATACAGTCAAACTTGCTTTAGTGACCACCTTTCTACAAAGACCACATTTTTGTATCCCTTGAAAATGGTTTCTCGTTGAAACATGTACTAAAGGAACCTGTTGACAAAGACCAACTTTTTTGTTTACCTGCTATACACAGGTTTGACTGTACTATCAATGTTTAGCACCTGGTCAATACATAACATTGACACATGAAGACGAGTGAATAGAAGCTTAAGAGATCCAAGGGGTGTTAGAGAAAGAGAGAGTTTTGAGAATGAAAGAGAGAGAGAGAGGAGGGGGCAGGGGGAGAGGAAAGAGAAGGAGAGAGAGGGGAGGAGTATGGGGAATATAAGGTATAGAATGAAAATACAGATAGCAATGATGGGGATAGTAAGGACAGAGATAAAGGGAGGGAAAAGAAAGCATTGACAGAGACGAGAGAGAGAACAGAATGGAATGGAGAGAATACAGATATTTTCTTGACAACATCAAAGATACAAACAAATAGGCCTGTGAAGATAGAGACACGGAGAGACAGAATGATGAAATAAGACAATGACAGAAACACTGTTAGAAAAGATTTCTAACTTACAGCTGGATGAGTCTTGGATGTTGCTGCCTTTCCAGTCAGCTTCGCCAGACGTTTGTCAACATCATCACTGCTTCCATGTTGCCTTGACAACGCCATCTTATCTTCCACTGCTCCAAGGAAGTTCCTCATCTTGTCGTTCAGACTAAAGTTACTGAACGAGCTCATCCTGCAATTAAAAAAAAAATCCAAAAGTAAATACAATTTTTTCAAATGTTAGGTGAGGAGTTCCCATTCTAATTTGTAAAATAAAACACAATAGATTGAAGTAGCATAATGAGTAATTTGATATTGATGTATATGTCATCAATACTAACAAGGTAAAAATAGTATACAAATGTTGACTGCCTTGAGAGGCACGGTAAAAACTATAGCAAAAGGAGGGCTTGCTACTGTTCTTTGCCCGAAACGACAGTCGAGGGGGATAGCGAAGTTGTGAGATCACTGAGGGCCATAGTTTTTTTCCTGTGACGCAAAAAAGAAGCAGTCAACATTTGTTTATGTACCGCATCCTTCGTTAGCTCAAAAATTAATTTAAAAAACTGATGAAATACGGTACCGTAAAGTGATTCTCATAGATCGCTCTTTCTAAATTTTATTCGGTGCACTAAACATGTATGATATGGTGCCGGCCTTGCGCCCACGTATCTAAATTACCATAACTACGAGCGCACGTACAAAGACATAACACTATGCCAGGTCAATATTTTTCACTATTTTTCACCGCCCGGCAGTCCGTAGTGAATTTCATGCCCGCAAATTTGACCAATCAGAGGCCTAGAATCTAGACATGTGGTATATAAAGACAAATATTCACCTTTCTGAGAGGAGCTCCTTGTTGAAGTGAACACCGTCCTCGTCGCTACCATGCAGGAGCTTGACGTCCATGAGCCTCTCCAACGAGTCCTCCTTCTCCGTTTCCAGCTGCTCTCCACCAAACATTGCTTCGATGAGGGCCTTGGACTGGGCGGGGTCGAGGGGCGGCTCCTCCAGGGTGCTGATACCCTCGCCGTCCTGGTCAGAGGCGGTGTCCCGAGGCGAGTTCTTGCTGCGGTAGCGGGCGAAGAAGAGATCGTTGCAGACGACGGAGAGCGCAAGGTGGAACTCGCGCAGGAAGTCGACGTTGGTGTCGTCTCGCATGTCGCCTGAGGTCAACAAAGAAGAGTAATGATTATGGTGACAAGAAGAAATAAGGATGTTTAGTGCAATAAAAACATTGTACAAATGTTCTTGGCAAGCTAGGTGTACAATAAACTCAGTCATGTTGAGAGAGGTTTTCATCAAAGAACTATTGAAATTCTATACTCCTGGTAATGCTGATTTAAGTATTGGTATTGGTAATGAATCATAATCTGGATTCGCAAAAATGCTCATACTATTAACTACACTGTACATGTATCAGTATTCACATGTTTATATAATGTACGTGTACATGTAAAACTATGTTCACATTTATACTAAAATACTCATAAACTCTCAGCTTTAGTAACCATTCAATACATTTGCAATCAAATTACTCTTACATCAATCAATTATTGAATCTATTCATTAATATATTAAATAAACTAATATTACATTTTTTTTCTCAAAACCATCCATATTTCAAATCATTAAAGTCATGAATACCATCACAATCTATTAATGCACTTAACACGATCATGTAATGATAATATGCAATTATTTCTTTCCCAGCTGACCTGCTTTGATGTGAGCGAGAGCATGGATGATAACGAGCATGAACTCTCCTACGCTACCAAGCCTCTCCTCCCTCACGTACAAGATATGGTTCAGGTCATCGTAGTGGAACGAGTTCCGGTAAGCGTTTCTCACGAGCTTCTCGTTGACGGGGATCTTCTCCGCGATGAGCAACGAGACGGGCTTGTGGCCGCAGTGGACGGCGACGAGGCGCACCACGAAGCAACCAAAGCGGTAAGCCACGAAGCTGCGGGGTGAGAGCTTGTTGAGATCGATCGGCACAAGCTCCTGGTCGTTTGTCCATTCGGTGTCGTTCTTGTCGGTAAAGATTTCTGTGAGACAAAGCAAGGTTGGTAGTCATTTGAATATCACCAATAGTCAATAATGTCTAGGACATCACATAATGGTGTTTGAATGAAAGAGTTTAATCAGGATGGCAGTAATCCTGATTTGAAAGTATCTAGTATCACATCCAAAAGAAAGATTTACTTTTAACAGTTTTGACGTCTAAGGTTCAGTCATCTTCCTTAGAAGCAAATTGGCAGATACGACGCAGTAATCGCCAAAACGACAAGGTAAATTTTCCTTTTGGATGTAATACAAGAACTTTCATATCATAGTTCAATATTACTTCATCTCGTATTAACTCATCACCTATAAAAGAACTGAGTAAGTTGTACATCAAACATTGGAGATTTGAGAAAATCAGTACAGGTAGTCAACATATTAAAGACAAACAATTTGTAGTGGGCAGTGAATAAAAAATACCATACACTTTTTGAAGAATACTTTTCAGAAAAGGCAAACAAGAAAATACAACTAATGGTAAATTATCAATTACCAATATCAATAATGGAAACACTGGATCTCAGATTTATAAATCTCAATTCAATTATATGAAATGCCATTGACGAAATGTCCTTTTGAAATTAATTGGTCTACACATACCTTCTCCACGCTTGCGCTGAGGCAGCGTACCATCCTCCATGGTACGCTTGATCTCGCCCAGCTTGCGGTAGAGCGGTGATGACATGAGAAGGTTGGCCAAGTCTGCATCACTGAGGGCAGCAGCCATGGTGTAGTCCATTGGGAAGGCTTGTTCTTGTTGGGCAGAGGCGTTCGAAAGGAGGTGGTCTGATTCAACGCTGTTACGCAGCAAGATTACCTGTTTAAAAGAGTATCATAGAGTGAAAATTTTAAATAGAACTCTGCGTTTGCATCCTGGCTCTTTTTGGTGTCTCTCATCTATGATATCTCTTTCCATAAATGTTTCCATCCTTCCATAAAATGTATCCCTTCTTTAACTTATTCAATAACAGCCACTTTTTCTTTCTTGCTTTACATAATGAATTTATACTAGTAAGTATATCTCCTCTCTCTCCCTTACTACCCCCCCCCCCCCACCCCCATGTTTTATCTCTTACCCTTGCTCATTCATCCTTAAAGATAAACTTGAGTTCTGGTAAAAAAAGAATTTAAATTCTCACAGAATCAAACAAAACTTACACTGAATGTTCAAAATTACAAATAAATGTGATTTGCCAAACAATTTTGGTAGAAAATGTATACTGGCTGAGTAATGAGCATAGAAAGATAAGGAAATCAAGGTAAGTAGGCCCGACACCATTTGTGCAGTCCCATATACATCTTTCTGTGTACAGTGCTTGCTACTTCACCAAGACTGGGCCAAATTTATTATGATTTTGATGACTCCAGAACCTTGCAGTACACACCAATACTTACATGTTACATGATCAAATTTTACTGATCCATTCGACACCTTTACTTTGACAATGCAATCGCATGACCAGAACTCAACTTGATCTTTAACAATTTTCTCTCCTATTCTTTCTCTCCATCTCCTTTCTCTCTTCTCTCTATAATTCTTTATCTCTATTTATCTCCCTCTTTTATTTCCTTCTATCTCACTTACTTAACCCAAATCTCTCTCTCTCTCTCTCTCTCTCTCTTTCTCACTCTCTCTCTCTTCTTTCTCTCTTCCCCCTCTCACTCTTTTTCTCTCTCCCTCTCCCGCTCACACTCTCTTTCTTTCTCCCTTTCCTTCATTCTCTCGTCTTACCTCTTCAGCCTTCATCCTCTCTTCCTCTGACTTGAGCTCCTCCTCTTTCTCCTTGATGTTCTCCTCCACCTGTCCCTGCACTTGTTCTACCTTGGCCTTTCGTCTCTCCTCCTTCCGCGTTCGGATTCTCTCCTGTGAGTTGAAGAATTGAATCAAGAATTGAGAGCAGTGATGAACATTAATTCCATAAATTAAAATTTTCATTCATCCATTTCAATGCATTCATCAAATATTTCATTGTTTATCAATTCTTCTATCTATCCTTATATCTAGTTCACTCTGCATCTTCAGTCTTTCAGCATCCATCTGGTTTTGGACCTTTTGTACATCTCTATCAAACTCAGCAATTGTCTGTCTATCTATCTATCCATCTATCTATCTATATATCCATCAATCCATCTATCCATTCATTCATCCGTCTATCCATCTACCTTTCTAGCCATCCACACCTATATTTCACTCTGCATCCTCAGTCTACATGTATCTGTATCCATCTGGTTTTTGACCTTTTGTACATCTCTATCAAATTCAGCGATTATCTATCTATCTATCCATCCATCCATCTATCTATGTTTCTGTCTATCTATTCATTTGTCTACCTTTCTATCAATCCATATCTCTATTTCACTCTGCATCCTCAGTCTACATGTATCTGTATCCATCTGGTTTTTGACCTTTTGAAGATCTCTTTCAAACTCAGCAATTATCTATACATGTACATCTATCTATCTATCTATCCATCCATCCATCTATCTATCTATCCATCTTTCCATCTTTCTATTTATCTACAGGTATCTATCTATCTGTCTATCTATCTATCTATCTACCTACATGTACCTATCTATCTATCTATCCACCCTTCCATCCATTCATACCTCTAGTTCACTCTTCATCCTCAGTCTATCAGCATCCATCTGGTTTTGGACCTTCTGAAGATCTCTTTCAAACTCGGCAATGATCTTCTCTTGCTCCTCCTGGCTTGCTCCTTGATCCTTCATGGCCGACAGTTTCTCCTGCAAATAAGAACAAAGGACCAAGTAAGTCTAAAAAGTGATACATGTACTGTAGTTTTAAGCCTGTTCGTACTAGTTTGGCCAGGGGGGGGGGGGATTAGAACTCTCTGCAAGGTCACTGACAGGTTGTAAAGGCATTGTTTGCTATATAGAGGGCGCAAGTAGCTATAAGTAGAGCAGTGGGCTTTAAAGGGAGTGGGTCATCAGTTTCCATGAGCAGAAGGTCATAATTCGCTGATACCAGACTTGGTAAAAATACTGTTAATGGGTGGACAAGTCTGCACACAGTGAACCTGTAGGCCAATCAAGAAATACCCCCTCGTACAAAGAACATTTCCTCATCATTGTAAACAGTGGCATTTAAAAACAGAACTGTTAATAGCTTAAATCAAGCCTTGACCCAACAGTTCTAAACTGCTAATGAATCTCAAATCCGACAACCAGGGCAAATGAAGGAAAAAGAGTGATATCGCGGAACAGATGTAATTTTGAGGTATGTGTGTATATACTGAAAGAGTATACCTGGGGGATGTTTCATAAAGCTGTGCGTAGGTATTGGTATTCTCAAATCCTTTTAATTGCATAAACTAAAGTTGAAATATGCAGATGTAGATTAACCTTATCATTATTAACACAATATTTTAATGCAAAGTGTATTTTTGGCTACAATGGGAAATACAGTCGCAATTTGGCTCTTCATATTCAAATAATTTGTAAAATCATTTGTAACTTTACGCACAGCTTTATGAAACATCCCCAGCATTCATTTCATAGAGAAGGAAACCCACCTCTTGCTTCTTCTTCTTATCTTTGATGAGTTGATCTTTCCTCTTGTTGAGGCCATTGATTCTCTTCTCGTTCTTCTCTCTATCTTTCTTCTCTTCATCAGTTAGTTTACTTTCGTAGTCCTCCAATTCACGCGCCATCTTCTTCTTCTCGTTCTCCTCAAAGTCTGGAGATGGAAAAAAATGGTTGGAGACAGGATTGTTTAAATGGAATTCACAGAAAATGTGTATGATTTCAGCCATTGTTAATTCTAAATTTATTCCATCATTGTCATTGTTTTCATATTATGTCTAGCTCTTAATAACTTTATACCTATACCTATAGAATTCTGCTCCTCCACATTTAGACAGTGTAACCATCTTAATCATCCTTTACTACCTCTCTACCCCTCCCCTCCTCTTCCCTTCTCCCTTCTCTCCCCTTTCCTCTGCCTCATCATTTTTATATTTATTATCGCCATGAGATGACCATTATTACAATTATAATTATCATCATCATCACCACCATCAACATCATTTGCATCATTATCACTACCACCATTGTCATTATCATCATCACCGCCACTATCACCAACATCACCATCATCAACATCATCATCATCATCATCTTCATCATTATCATCATCACCACCACCATCAACAACATCATCATTATCATCATCAACATCACCATCATCTTCATCAACATCACCATCAACAACATCATCATCATCATCATCTTCATCATTATCATCATCACAATCACCATCATCATCATTATCATCATCTTCATCATTATCATCATCACAATCATCATCATCGCCGCCACCATCACCAACATCTCCGTCATCCTCATCACCATCATCATTATCATCATCATCACAATCATCAACACCACCATCATTACCATCACCACCACCATCAACAACATCATCATCATCATCATCACAATCATCATCACAATCATCGCCGCCACCATCACCAACATCTCCGTCATCACCATCAACACCACCACCACCACCACCACCACCATCTTCTCACCAACTTCCTCATTAGTTTTCTTACCTTCTCTCTCCTTCCTGATCCTCTCCTCATTGGCCATCCTCTCAGACTCTAGCTTCTGCCTGACTTCTTCAATCTCTTGAGCCGCCTTGGCGGCCTGTTCGGCATTAACCACGTGGTTAGCGTCTTGATCTGAGCTCAACTCTTTCAAGGCATCCGCATACTCCTATTTACCAAAATAGATTAACAAATGAATGAATGATTAAATAAATGAATAAAATATATTAATGAATAAATGAAAGAATGAATAAATGGATAAATGAATAAATCAATATTATGAATTAATTATTAAATAA
The DNA here is from genome assembly GCA_035222895.1 of Strongylocentrotus droebachiensis. NCBI lineage: Eukaryota > Metazoa > Echinodermata > Echinoidea > Camarodonta > Strongylocentrotidae > Strongylocentrotus > Strongylocentrotus droebachiensis. The sequence goes on from JAVYIG010002401.1 coordinate 97,161, forward strand.
ATCAAAAACCCAAAAAATTATTAATGATACATCAATAGACTAATACAATAAATATACATTAAATGTCTGTTTCTATTCTCTAAAAAAAAATGTTTTTGCTCCTTGCCTATCTTTAAGTGCATGATGTCCTGAAATCTGCAAACATGTAATAATAATAATAATAATAACAACTATGTCCAACTGCTCCAAAATATAATACATAATCAGTTAAACTCTGCAGACGCACTGCTCTTTGTATACATGTATGCAGTTAAAACAATATCAAGAAATGTTAATAGACACAACGTTATCATCAGTTGAGAGCAAATAAAGGCTCTCGGCAGACAGACAATATTTCTACATCCCCCCCCCCCCCAAAAAAAAAAAGAAGATTAAAATGCTCAAATAGGACAAGGATTGAAGATAGATATAAAGGTGTGTTTTGCATGGGTCATTACTTTTCTGTTATCTATAAAATAGTAATCTAGATTTATAGTCTTGAACATTTTCATAATGTATATAAAGTTTGCATGATTCTCATTGAGTTGAATATTATGTCTTTCCCAGAATTTAATGTACCAAGTTCATGTAAGAAAATCATGAAAAATGAAAATACAAAGAGTACAATGTTCGATAACAGATTTAAAATTCCTGAATTTCATTCTCATTGTGTGTACCTGATAGTGTCTCTCCTTCATCTGGAGCTTGGCTCGGGCATATCGGAGTTCCCAGTCGCTGAGGGCACCCTTCTCGATGCCCTTCTTCTCGTCCGTCAGCTCCCGCTCCAGCTTGTTCAGCTCAATCTGTTGCTTGTTGAGGAGCGCAGCCTTGCGTTGCTGCCGTTGGTCGGGCGTCAGGTCTTCCTTGGCCAGATCTGCAAGTTCCTTCTCGTGCCTCTGGAGCATTGAGTCGCGTTTGGCGTTGTACTTGTCGTGGAGCTTGTCAAGAGCGCCCTCGACGGCTATGCGGCGTTCGGCAGCAAACTGGGCGTCGAGCCCCCTGGCTTCCTGGGCTTGGCGTTTGGCAAGAACCTTTGGTTAAGTGAGATGAGGTTGAGTATTTTTAAAATTCTTGTTAATCATCGCTGAATGTAAAAATGAACCATGTTTACATTTATCATTTTTTCAAAAACATGAAGAATAAATCAATGTTTTGAAAAGAACTGACAATGCCAAATCATATTTCTCAACATCAAAAATCTGCTCTACTCTTTCTCTTTGTTTCATTCCTCCTTTCGTCTGAACCTCTATCCATTAACTTTTAACATATAATATGCAATAAACCTGCTTTCTTTAAAAAAAAAAAAAAATTGTTTTGTTTAAAGCTCTGTCCTCCAGCCGTTTGTATCTCTGGTACCATCTTTTTCCTCTCCACCTCCTAACTCTCCTCTCCCTCCCCATCCCTTCAATTCCTCCTCCTTTCTTCCTTTCTTACTTCTGACTAATCATCCTCATCCTCATCCCTATCCACCTACCTCTTTGATGACTTTGTCCGTGTTCTGTCCTCCAGCTTTCTGTATCTCTTCCACCATCTCCTTCCTCTCTGCTTCCTTCACCACCTTCCCGTGGACATCCCTCAGCTCCTTCTTCTGCTCGATGGCCTCCTTGGCAAGATCCAGCTCCTGCTTTCTCCTCTGGTCCTCCAGGAGTCTCTTCTTGCGCGCTGCCAGCCTGTCCCGCACCGCCAGCTGCTGTCTGGTCCTCTCACTCTCCATGCGATCCTCGATGTCTTCCAGCTCTCGGGCATGCGTCTGGAGCAACAGCTTCATCTCGTCTACGGAGAGGTCCTGACGAGCGGCCAGTTCTGCGGCGTGCTTGTTCCGGGTCTCAGACAGGACCTTGGACTTCTCCCGCTCCAGCTTCTTGACCTCTTCGGCTTCCTTGGTCTTGGCTCCCTCACCGAGGTTCTTCTGGAGGTCTTCCTTCTCCTGCTCGTGACGCTCCTTCATCTCCTCCTGGACACGTTGGTGCTCCCTGACCACAGCCTAGAAGAAAGGATGAGATGGACAAATGGTCTTAAAACAAAGTCATATTTTGTCCTTGGTTATCAGTAGGCTTTATGATGAAGCATATTTCTATATTTTCTATATTTCTATGAACCTGATGAATCTATCATAAAGACACAAATCAGACTAAATAACACAAAAAACCAACAAACAAACTAACAAAAAAGAAAGAAAGGCACACTTCTTGAATTTTAAAATATTTTCTCCCATGCATTTAATGTGACTGATACAGAGCATCGTTAATAAATAATGTACTGTACAAAAAGCAGTATAAAATCAACTCCTCACCTGTTCTTCCATAGACAGCTCTGCCATGTTGATGGGTGTGTCTTCCGCCACGCCCATGACGCTGAATCCGCCCTGATCGTCCTTCTTCCCGACAGCCTTCTCCTGCTCCTTCAGGATGCGCTGAGCGGCCTCCTCCTCGGCGAGGCGGTGCATGTCCTGCTTACGGCGCCCTCTACGGGCCCTAATCTTGGCGTCGAAGTTGGAGGACTGCTGGTCGCGCTGGACCCCAAGTTCGTAGGAGATGTCCTCGTTGTTGCGGCGAAGCTGATCTAGGAGACGCTGCTGGGTGACTTGGTCGACACCATGAGAGCCAGCAAGCTGTGGTGGACAAGAAGCGATTCAATCTTCATGAGCACTGGAGCGTTTCTCATCTCTCTCCCTTTCTCCCCTGTTCTACCCTGCCTTTCCTTCTTCTTCTCACACTCTACCTCTTACCTTCCTGTTTAATTTCCATCTTTTTTTCTGTAACTGTATCTCTTCCTCTCTCTCTCTCTCTCTCTCCCCCCTCTCTCTCAATCTCTCTCTTCCCCCTCTTTCTCACTCTACATGTACACACCTTCTATCATTCTTTTTCATTATATAATTATCATCATTTACCTTGATTTACCTTGATGTTGGGCTTCAAGTATAATTACTTATATGCCCCTCTGCAGCAAGATTAATGTATGTATGTACTGGGATTGGACCTACGTCGGAGCTTCGGACAATGCAATAGCAAGGAAACATTTCTTTAGGGTTGTACATGTCATATTTAGCTCTCCATGCTTTTTCCAGGTTAGATTTGAATGAGTTTAGAGATGGGCTATCAATTACATAAGCTGGAAGCGCATTCCATAAATTGACAACTCGCTGTGAAAACGATCCCATTCGGATAGAAGTGAATGCTCTAACTTTCGATAGTTTGAAGCTGTGGCCACGTGTCTCCTCCCTCCTTTATTTTCCTGCTTTAACCATATATAAAGTATCTCATTTTGTCTTTTGAATTTCCTCGGCCAATTGATAACCCTTCTCTTCTACTACTTCTTCTTTCCTCCTTCCTCTCTCTTCCTCCGCACTCCTTCATTTTTTCTACTAACCTTGTCAAGGATCTCCTTATGTCCCTCTTGAAGTTCCTTGGCAAATCGATTACCGATCTCCTTCTCAATTGACTGAGCTAGTTGATTCTCTTCACTGTCTAACCATTTCTCCATGGTCTCCAATCTCTTCTGATGTCTCTTCCCCACCTCCTCAGCCTCCTCGCTCGAGTTACACTGCGAGAGAAAAAAAGATTGCCATAGTAACATTTTGTTAATAAATACTTGGGATTTCTTTCATTGGTTCTGTTTTCATCATTATAATGTTTATTAAAGACATTATGTAGATATACATGTACATGTATATATTACCTTTAATAAAAATTATCATAGCATTAACATCAAATTTGCAAAACAGCATAACCAGAATTATCAACATCATCACAATTATCATCATCATCATCATCACAATCATCTTCATTATCATTATCATCATCATCATCATCATCACCACTAGCACCAACACTAAAATCATCCTCATAATCATCACCATCACCATCATCATCAGATAAAACTCACTTTCTCAAGTTCCTTATCATGCTGCGTCTGAAGTTTCTTTGTCTTTCTCCTCCTCTTTTCCGCCATCTTGTTCTTCATGTTCTTGTTGAGGTCTGACTTCCTCTTCTCCATCTTTCTCTTGAGTCCGTCTTCCAAGCTCTCCAGTTCTACCTTAAGGTCGCTCACATCAGACTCTGAGAGGATACCTGTCTCTTCAAGGCTTGTCTGTTATATCAGAATTTAAAAATGTTTATAAGCTTCATGTCCCTGTTCATATCATATTTTGACATTTAATATTCATTAAGTATCTTAGAAATGTAAATTTTTGGATATCTTCGTACAATATTATATAAAAATCCATCTTTGCTACAAAGGGAGCCTAAGATAACATCATTTTGTATCTTCAACTACCCATCCTGCAATATTTCTTAGCATCACTTGATAAATGGACTCATTCTTTTCAATGCTTCTTTGTATACATGTTGGTATTAATTCATATGTACAGTGTATTCTATACTACTTTTCTCCAATTAAATTTTACACCCTGTTGAACAAATACAAATTGAATCAATTGATACCCTGATTAAGCAAATGTTTACATCATCTCTGCATTATGGTGCTGCTGTGAGCAACAACAAAAAATTAAATAAAAATAAAAAGAAGGAGTTCCAAAATCATACCAAGGTAGTGTTCATGTTCTCTGACATCATCTTCTGCTGTTCATTGGCAAGGTTCTTTGTAATGTTAGTCTGGTCCTTGGTCCTGCTAGCGTTCTCCTCGGCCATCAGCAGGTCCAGGTCCAAGCCCTGGTCCTGGAGGACTCCCTCTGGATCCGTCTCGCCGACGTCTTCCAGCTTTATGCCGAGCTGCTCGGCCTGCAAAAGAGCAGAAGATCAATTTCTTTGAGTTATAGCGATATTGATGATGATCATTGACTGTATTATTCTCACTCCACATCAAACTGCAAGACCCTTGATAAAGACTCGTTTAGATAAGACACCCCAAAACCCACATTTTTCTTATGTGTCAACGAATGGCAATCGACCCAACAAAGGCCACGCATGTACCTCACCAAGGCCCGTGTTTAATATGAGATACAGAGTTGTAAAGTGTAATACGAATTGTGCTTTTACCTCTGCCTTGTGTTGCCTCTTAAGGGCACCCTCTCTGTCCCGTCGTCGGTTAGCCAGCCTCCTGGTCAAGTCTTGCATCTGTTTGGCCTTCTGTTTGTCCAACTGATCCAGACCGTCGGCCAACTTCTTCTCATGCTCTGCCATGATCTTTTCTATTTCCTCCTGGGAGGTCGCCTGCTCGAGCTTGGCTTGGAGGTTCTCGGACATCTGCCTGCTCAGCAAGGCACGCTTTAAATCCTGGAGTTGAATTGATTTGTTTAATTTATTTTTATTTCATTCATCATAAAAACATCATAGCGCACAAGTTAAAGAGAAACATTTACAATAGAATACAACAACAAAAATGTATATGAATGTGGAGACAGCTAGGAAAGCCAAAGGCTTTATTGGTGCTGCTACCAAAACAGTAATACAGTATAATATAGTATTATAATATTTTTTTTAAATGGATGTGAGAAAAAATATTTGTTTAAAACCACCAAATCCACAAACAGCTCCTGTGAATAGAAAATATATTTTATACTGATGGTCAAATATCAGGTAAAAACTGGTCATGACATCTAACATAACACTGAAGATGCTTACAATGTTCAAATTAACAAGAATAAACAATGAAGGTGCTTACAGTAAACATATTACTGCCCAATTACAATGAATGTGCTTTAAATAATTACATGGTCTGCTAGGAGCTTCTCCATCTCGTTCTCCGCCTCCTCCCTTAGCTCCTTGTCCAGGTGCATGCGCTCCGCCTTGTGCTTTGCCAGGAGCTTGTCCACGGCGGCTCCCTTCCCGGACACCACGCCTCCTCCGGAGACGGATCCACCTGGAGCCAGACCTGCCTGCTGGAGCATCTCCTGGCTCAGGGGGATCTTGCCCGTGTTGAGCTTCTCCAGCAGGAGCTGCAGGGCCTCCATCAGCTCCTGCTCCCTCCTGTTGGATCCTGCAATGGGACAAAATTAGAAAATATTTTTTTTTTAAATATTGATGTTTTTGTTTTGTGCACATTTATGTATTCTCATGTTATTCATTGTTATCTCCTGCCAGTGGAGACCAAATTTCTGTGTTTTTTAACATGGACAATAAAATTGGAATCTAAATCTGATATGAGTTGGTACGTTTATTTGGTCAGCTCTATGTCTTCGCCTACAAACTGGCTCAGACGAACCCCAATTCAAAATCAAGTCAAGTCTTTTGGATGGTGACGTTAAAGGAAGATCCCCAGACAAAAATAATGTCTGATTACAACACACAAGAGAGGTACATGTACATGTTGATTAATGCCTTGCTAAAGGTCATTGATGCTTTAGCTGTGATTTCCCTACCAGTCAGTCCACAATACTTTCATCTACTAAACTATGACAAATCATACAAAAAACATTGTCTTTTCAGAGCCAGAAGGTCATTAACAGTGTTTAAAGAATTTGATTTTACGTCCTTCTCGCTCCAAACGGACAAAAGACAGGTAGATTGTTACCTGAGAAGTCATGGCTTAAAGAGTAATTAACAACTCATCTGTTCAGGGCAAGAAGGTAATTAATCCTGTGTTAAATAAAACCAGTAAAAGACCTTCTGGCTCAAAAAAGATGATATAAAGGCCGATTCTTACCTGAGAAGTTATAGGTACGGCTGGAAGAGAAATTCATGACCCGTATATCTTGGCCGTTGTTGCTGCTGTCACTGCTTGACCCACTACCACGGCGCCCTCGCCTGTTGGCGGAGAGACGTTCCAGCTTGTTGACATCCAAGTTGACCAGGAGATCCTACATGGGTTTAGAAAAAGATTCATGAAGAATAAAAGGAGTGCATACAAGTCCCGACAGTAGATACTTAGGCTCAGTATGATATTCTGTTCTCCTAGTTCAATCTATCACTCACTATGCAATTCTCTTTATATGCACATGCCAATACGTACAGAACCGATGAAAGAACTTGTTTTTGAGACTTAAATTTTAATGAATGATCTCAAGACAAAAATATGTATTACCATGACAGATGAAGTTGATAATAGCACAAATATGAACTAATAAGTAAAGATTCATGATCTGGGGGGCGTTTCATGAAACAATTAGTTCGTGGTTTCACGGACTAATATCATTTTCACTGACAATCTTACTGTCCCCAATTATTTTCCAGGCCTTTGATTGGTCAAATTTAGTTAGTGCTGACAGTTGTCGGCGGACAAATTTTGATGAAACACCGCCAGATCCATGGACATATCTGAAAAGAGCATCATAGAGGTGAGAAAAATCGTACCTTCAGTCCATCTGTCTGTTTGGACATGCGTTCATAGAAGCCTTGAAGATCTTCCTGCTGCTTTGCCAGCTGCTGTGAGAGATAGAGCGTCTGATCTTCCAGTTTGTCGTACAGTGTCCGCACATTGAAGTCCTCCAGGAGTGTGGGATTGCCTGAGGCCATCCCTGACACAGCAACAGCCGAGGTGCTGGCTACAGTGGTACCTGCAATCAGCTCCTCCCTGTGTGAGGCAAGACAAGAGAAAAAGTTAGAGGTCATTCTTGACGTTGCAATCGCTGCGCCGATGGCAACAGTTCAACCTGAATTCAGGTCCATCTCTTAACTGACCGACTTTTGAGTTCTTAAATTCCCATGGTCTAAATGCAGGGATATCTGGTTCCTGTTGGTAAAAGCCTATTTCCTTACTTGCTATGGATTGAAACTTGAGACTAAGAGACTTGAAGCATTATGTTCTACACACATTGTACGTGTGGCACTCTGCTGTTTCTTCCACTAGTATATTATAGCGGGCAAGGGTTAATATTTATGATAATAACATGAGCTGTCTAAGCATCGTAAGAACATTTTTATGCCCAATAGCTATTGATCGGTAATGGGAAAAATGGATGTAAACCATTATGGATCAAATCGAGCATTACTATTTAATGCAAGTTCATCTGCATTGGTGATGTGTGTTTGAGAGATGAACTTTTGGTCTCAAGACAACTCTTTACTTCCAACTTTTCTCAGCTGTTCTACATCAGTGCCTGCAAACCTTCTCTCAAAGGGGGGGGGGGGGGCAACATCTTAATGTCTACAATCTGATTATTGTCAATTGAGTCAGAAAGGTCAAGTTGGGTCATATTACTAGGGAAGGTTGGATCTAAACAGCTGAAATTTTGGAGATAAAGATTGTTTGCATTGACACCAAATGATTAACTCTCCCACATAAGTCAAACTCTGTCCACTGACCGTTCGTGATCCTTGTACTGGAGATAGGTGGGGATCTTGGGCGGGGCACCTAGGGCGCGGTACTTGGGTTTCCAGGCCTTCATCGGGTAGATGCCGGCATCCATGGGTCTCCAGACGATGACAGCGATCACCAGCATGATGATACAGGCACCAAGGAAAGCAAGCATACCTGTCAAATAATATATATAAACAAACGTTTTAAAGCGGTACTGCACTACTTGTAGCTACTTGCGCCCTCTATATAGCAAACAATGCCTAAGCTGTACCCATTGGACCCCATGATCCCCTTTTTCTTATGTTAATTAAGAGCTGTTTTGATGAGATAACCACCTGTCACTGACCACGCAGGGAGGTATAATCCCTCCTGGCCAAACTAGTGCAGATAGGCTTTAATAAGGTTGCATGTATGTCCCCCATCATCACTGTTTACCATCCCGTTTTTCCCAAGGTGTTAAATCTGACATTAATTTTGTTGATGGTCTTTGTCTAAGCCTTCCTGTCTTCAGTATCCACCTGGTTAAGCCAGATAGTCTATCTTCCTCTAAAAAGACATTTGCAACGTTATATTCATGGTAGGAGAAGTTTGGGAAATTTATATAAGTGTGATACAACTATAAACCAGATAAATATTTTGGTTACGAGAGAGAATCCCACAAAATGTTTTCTTCTTCAAAATGGTGGTTGATTTAAATGTCTTTAATGCTATTATAGAAATTATAGAAGGGGTACAAAAGCCCTTTCCTCTACCTTCTTCACCCATTGACTGTTAAATGACTACTGATGTCCTTTAAAGACCTTAATCTACATTTGCCACACTCCACCTACATGTAGGTGTGGTTAATGGGTACCTGGCAGGAAATAATTGTAATGCTAGAGCGCCAAATAATGGCAGCCATGCTAATGCCATGGTAATAGTTGTGGAGCTCCAGGAGTGTCAGATCTGACAGACACAAGCACTATACAAGAACCCACTTTTATCATTATAATCATTATGATTCAGCCGAGGACGCAGGTTCGAAACTGAGTCACGTCTTTCGGATCGTGACGTTAAAAGTCGGTCCCCAGACGTAAATAATCAAATCTGATTGATACACGTCTGTAAAAAAAACAATTACACACACACACACACACACTATTATTCTTTCACTCCCATAAGCAATGGGTTAAAACCTCACCGATTATAAGACCCCAGTCAGGTTCCTCGTTGACGTTGTTGGTCTTGCTGACGTCCTGCAGGACCAGGTTAGCTGGGTTGGATGGTCCGATCCTGATAGAATCACAGGAGACATCCTGCTCCTGGACGGCCACTATGATCTCCCAGCTAGGCTCCTGCGCATCTCCGATCACATACCGTCCCGGCTCGGTGAAGACGTGAGCGAAGAACGAGATGGACACGTTGGTGTTGAGGATGTAGAAGCGCAGGTCGCGGAACTCGCTGTAGTCGAAGGTCGGGTTGGTGTTGAACAAGTGGTCCTTCTGGTAGACGGGGTAGTTGCTGAGGGAGCGGTTGGTGTGGTCAATGTTGACACGGAAGAGGATGAGGTCTTCAAGCTCGAGGCACACCAACGGGTTCTCGATACCGCTCACCCCGGTGGTTGACTGGGTGGAGAGGAGGCGACGTCGGGATGAGTTGGTGGATCCGATGGAGTAGTTCATGGTGGTGTAGGAGTCGGACGTGGTGTACAACGGCGTGGTCACAATCACTGTGGAATCTGCAGGGAACAAAGGCAATTAAAGAACATTATGATGCAAAACTGCAGTCCAGTCAATTCTATCGTTTTACATTTGCCACACTGCACCCAGGTGAAGTAAGTGGGAACCTGGTATGAATTTATTCCTTGAAATGCTAGAGCGCCGTGCTAAAGCCAGGGTAATAATCGGGAGCACCAGGAAGGTCAAATCTGACTGACATGAGCGCTATACAAGAACCCATTATTATTATTATTATTATTATTATTTTCCTAGATGTGAATACCAAACTACATGTTTACTTTTAATAGGAGCCCACTTGCTCAACAGTTGTACCAACAGAAAAATTTCCTAGTGTAAGGTGCTAAAAAAATAACCTTTCTGAAACTTGTATTTTCAGAATTTTTTCGATGATTTACTTAGATAGAAGGTCGAGTTCTTGTTCCGTATTCAATTCAGTATGTGGATTAACTCAGTATTTCGCTAAGCATTTTACTTGGCTAAATAATATGTCTTAACTCGTATACAGATCACATCTCAGCATTAAAAATTATATGTGCACCAATCAAGACCTCCAAACTGATTGGCTTAAGTCTCCTAGGGGGCTGTCTTAATTTTAGGGTAAAATACTTAAAAGCTTCAACTGAATAACAAAGTTGGATAACTATTTCATCTAAGTCGAAAACTAAATAAGTAAATACTGACCTTCTGATGTAAAAGCATCGACATCGGACACATCTTGGGGAATAACGCAGGTGGTACCAGTAGGAGACGTCTCACACATCTCAGTTTTCTTCTGGCCTGTTGTATGAACGTTGGGTCCAATGGTTCCTGACAAGGACTGTTTGGAGAGTGAAATTAATAGTCAGTATTAGTACAATCACTGATGGTGATGTATCATCGTTCCCATGCTGCTTTTAAAATGAAATTATTGAAAATGTTCTGAATGTTGTGTATGCCACATTTATGATCATCTATTTCATCAGAAATCACAACTAATATCATTACATCTGTCGTTATCATCACCATAATCATATTACTGTCATTTTAATCACATCATGAGTATAATGACGGTGATGATGTTGGCCATCGTCAGAATCATCTTCATCCCCATCTACAGTAAGTCATAATTGTTATCATCATCATCAGCAAATCAGCGTCATTTTCATCTTCTACACAATCATCATTACCACCATCAACATTAAAAACACAATAATTCTCCTCCCATCTTAATAATTTCTAAATCATGTACATCTAATTATCTTTAATTTCATGAATATGATTGAGGTGCCCTCAGGAAGAACGATGTCAATACTGATATGGCTACCCTGGGTAAACAAAGGAATTATTATAAATACATACTTTGTGACATCCATACCCCATATCCTTTGACAGAATGGAAGATAACTGGGCCTCAATTCCCCCCCCCCCCCTCCTGTCCCCAAAAGGGCATTAACTCATATACCTCAACACGGAGTTAACACCCTTCTGGCACTGAACAGAGGGTACCATCATTCTTACCTTGGTTATAGTGTTACCATATCCATCAGTGGAGCTCAAACTAAGGACGCCATTGACATCGACAGAAGCCATGGTCGTCGGCATGTTAGCCGTGCAGTTCGAATCACAAATTTCCGCCACGGTGGTGTACTGGTTACATTCGCACCTGAAAATAAATCAAGGATGCAAACATCAAATTGGCAACTCTTTAAAAAGCCTCGTTCAGATATGTTCAGACGCAGTTTTAGTATCATGACGTACTAAACTTGGAGTAGGCTATCACACTACATCTTACAACACAGAGCTCTTACAACACAGAGCTCAGTGAATACAAACAAAACAATTTTGTCATGCGCAGTTGCCATCTGTTGACATGTTATAATGAAAACTGCTTTGGTTTGACCCATTCATATTTAAATGAGAGTAAAAGTCATGTCAAGATTTAGACAAAGTCTTTCTGCATGCTCATATTTTCTCATTAAATTTTTTCTTTTTTGCTTTGTTTCCAATAAATGCAATTGCAAGTTAACTCAGACTTCAGCCCCTTTAACATATCATGACATTGAACCCCCCCCCCCAAAAAAAAAAAAAATGGAGCAGCAAAATAAATAAATAAAAGCCCAGCTTACTTCCCTCTTCTGTATCTTATAACACATAGATAAGTATTGGCCTTTGTTGCATGCAGCTACGTGTTTCTCACCCTATTTGCCATTCATCCACTCATGAAAAGGTTTTTTATTTGGCCTTGGTGGCTTTTCAATGTCTTTTTACTACATCCTGCAAGAAGGGTGCTTTAGACTTCAACATTCTAAAGCAGTACATGTAGATATTAAACAGGGAATGGAACTGCAAGATAACATACTTTCCAAGATCTACGTTGTACGTTCCACCGCTACCAAGAGTACACGCTACCGAACAGTCCGCCTCTGCCGGGTCCACGCACTCGCGAGTGCTCGCATCGCGGGTCTGCGAGAGCTCGCACCGGGTGTCGACCCTTGGCTGGCAGTCACCGTCGCCGTTACCCTCCTGCTGTTCCTGATCGGTCTCGTCGTAGAAGACGTAACCCGACTGGCATTCGCAGGAGCCATCAAGGATCTGGAAGGAGCGGTAGAGGCCGTTGCAGGTGCAGGTGGCGCTTCCTAGGAATCAAAGGTTGTTAGGACTAATTATAGATCTCAAATTTCACCCAATTTTCTTTCATATTTACATACTTTCAATCCTTCCACAACGATTCAGAACTTCCAATTTCTAATTTCGAGATTAAAAATAATAATAATAGTAATACATGAGATTTCTAAGGCGCCAAATCCACTTGACAATCAAATGCTCAAGGCGCAGCTTGTGCAAAAGATGAAAAACATGATAAATATATACAATGGTGCAATAGAAAAGGTACAGACATGAAAGGTAGTGGTAATCAATTATAAGCTTAAAATTAAGACAATCATTGTTTTGATACAATATGAGCAATCTCAAATTTCAGAACTTCCTATACACTGTACATGTGGACAAGCCCTCCAAGCCCAATGCCATACCTGATACTGCACTTGAGGCACTTCCACACGGCCTACAGGCTATCTGAGCACCCAAGTTGTTATAGGTGTTGGTGGGGCAGTCCACGCACTGATCCTCGCTGTACGCTTGGACCTGGTTTCCGAACGTTCCCGGTGGGCATGGTGTCGGTGCCGAGGAGTTGGCCGGGCAGTAGTAGCCTTCTTCGCATGGGTAGTCTTGAGGGTTGCCCGTACCTGGAGTAGATATAGGATAAAAACTTGTTTTACTTTCATTCATTTCATTCATTTGTTCATTTATTTCCATATCCATAAAAACAAAAGATCATTACAACAATATACATTATATAAAAAATTACATGCAATCATACATGTTAACAGTATCACAGATACCAAATTTACTAGTCGGAAATGAGAAAAGGGGAACTAAAATAAGGCCAAAGGGCCTTGTAAAATAAGTTCCCTAAAAGTATAAATTATCATTTGGTTTTTCAACTTATTTTGTTACTGAAAGACATGTAAACAAATTTAAAAACAAACAGTGGATAAAAAACAAAACAAAAAACAAAACAAAACAAAACAAAAACAAAAAAGCCAGGGGAACAGCAAAGTCTAAAGTCTACTTGAACCGCGAGAGTGATGTCTGTTTTCCCCTTAAGGCTTACATGGAAGTACTGTTAACTGAGAACTTGTGAATATACATGCAGTTTTATGAAATAATGTTCCTATATCAATTGAGAATAGTAAGAAAATGAACCAATTAAAAAACTATGTAGGCAATTTATTTCTGATGAAGTCAAATAACTTATAATGTCAATGTTTATGCAATGTTTCCACGAGTCCCTTTTTTTCTATTTTCTTTATCTTAAGTTCCCTTCTCCAAGGACTTCAATGGTAATGAGGATTTATACCTTACCAAAGGGCACTATAGAGTACCGAAGCTGTGACGTCATAAAAATCTATTTTTAGAATTTCTCAATTTTTTCTTCATATTCCGAAAGAACATCAAAAATAATGTCCAAATGTCGAAAACCAATTGAATATGTTAAGTATTGGCTGAGATATGACCATCTGTATAAATATACTCCCCATAGGAACTCAGTGTTATATGCTCTGGCTCCTAATGGTTAGGAGCCAGAGCATATAACACTGAGTTCCCATAGGACATATATTCATTCAGATGGTCATATCTCAGCCAATACTTAACATATTCAATTGGTTTTCGACATTTGGACATTATTTTTGATGTTCTTTCGGAATATGAAGACAAAATTGAGAAATTCTAAAAATAGATTTTTGATGACGTCACACTTCACCACTCTATAGCTCATCGACTTAAAGTAGTCCGTCCCCTGGTTGATTACTTACAAGCATACACTATGCGTTCTTAGCAGTCAGGTAAAACAAACCATCAAACCAAACCATGTCATTGAATAAAGAGTTAACACCTTTCTGGCGCCCCACATATGTTATTTTTCAGCTATCAATATTTCAATAAATATGCATACTGCAATAACCCTAATCCTTTTCAATTGCACTTTTTCATGCAAAGCTAACTTGCCAAAGTACTGTTTAATATGTTTTCAAGCACGTCAAATAATAAATGGATGAAAAGCATACCTGCCAACCTTTCATAAGCAAAAATTAAGAATCCCTCAAGGCAAAATTAGGAATACAGTCACTTTGTATACTTTTTACACAGAAGTTGTGACAAGCGAGAGAAATCTAGGATCCATAACATTAGTTTGAGGGCCCAAAATTAGGAATCATTCTTTCCAAAATAGGAATGGTTGAGAGCTCTGAACAAGTATCTCAATTATTCAACCCGCAATCCTGGGGGTGTTTCACAAAAATTGTTATCAGTGACAAATGACAGTTTTTGTTATAAGCTACTGAAATCCTTGCTTTTGATTGGTTATCAGCAGATTTGTCACTGATTTTTATCATTTGTCATTTAAAACAAGCTTTGTGAAACGGGTCCCAGATCTCATTACCTTCGGGGCAGTAGTATCCCTCGGGGCAGTCAGCACAGTAGAAACGCTCTGTGTGGTTGCCATAGGTACCCGCAGGGCAGATACGGCAGGATCCCGCATAGTCGCTACGTAGGTCGTTATGATTGACTGCCTTGTAGCCTAGGGGGCACGCAAAGGGGACTTCAGTACCCTCTGGACAGTATTTCGGGTAGAAACACCTAGAAGGAATAATAATAATAATAATGATGATAATAATAATAATATTAATAATGAAGAAATTATAAGCAATAAATGATGATAATAATAAAATTAAAATAATGACTAAAAAATAAAAGTTGGATTCATATGGTGCCTTTTTCAGAGGAAGCAACACAGTGATACAAAAAAATATGACACTAGACATATTTGAAAAATAAGAAAGTAGGAGTAGGTACAATGTTTGGTCATGGGTCGAAGTTGGGAATTTAGTTTGTGTTAAAAACTGTCCTAAGGGCATAAGTTGTACAACTAGAGTAAAGGGTGGGGGGGGGGGTGGGGAGGAGGGACTTACATGGTTGGTGCAAATGATCCGATGGGGCAGTAATAGCCTCCTGGACAGATAGGGGGTTCCCCAGTCACTCCTTCGCAGTAGTGTCCTCCTCGGCATGTCACTTCAATTGCAGCTCCTAAGTGGGAAATACAGAAAGCAGAGAGGGTGAACAACAACAAACACAAGATACATACATGTATATAGTCTGGTGGCAGCGAATTATGACCATCTCTAGATGGAAACTGAAACACCCTCTGACTTTATCACGCTCCACAGTAATATTTGTGAGCACCTAGCTGCCCAGGGCCAGCTGATCATGTATTGATTGTGCACAACACCAGGAACTCCATGTATTGTGCATAGTGAATACACAACCAGCTGGCCCTACACATGTAAGGTGCGCAAGAACATTAACATTGTCATTGAGTTTCAAAATATCTTAATTATAATCTAGCTGAGCAAATTAACTTGTGTCTATATGTACCATCAAATGGATATTTAAACCTTAGATTTTTGCTACAGTAGACAATCAACGACTGCCAAAAACTTCTATCCATAATATACACTTTTATTGAAAACTACATTTCATATGATACATGCCTATTATACAAGTACATTGTAGTTTTCATGAAGTGATACAAAGGGGAAAAATCCCCCCAATCCTTCGTGACCAAACTAGTGCATATAGGCTTTAAAGGCAGGCTTTACTACTTCAGCTAGAAGGAATTAGACCACCCAGCGAGCCAGCGAGGTCACTGTGACAGGTGGCTATCTCATTAACTCGGCTCTCATTTAACATAAGAAAAAGAGGATCATGGGGGACCAACAGGCACCGATTGGGGAAGTTTTCTATATAGAGGGAGCAAGTAGCTACAAGTAGGACAGTGTGCCTTTAAATAGGAATGACAGAAGAAATCAATGAAATTTGGTCTCACCTTCAGGGCACTCATATGTTGGTCGACACGGTATGCCATGGACGTTGATCGTATCATTGGGACAATAGTATCCCGGCGTACATAGAGGGCAGTCTTCGTTGCTAACGCGAGCCTCGGTGGTGCTCATGCGTCCTCCGGTGCAAGGCTCGGGTTCAGTGGTGGCTTCCTCACAGTAGTGACCCACAGGACATGGGTAGTAGGTGTAGTTAGTCATTCCTAGAAAGGAAAATGGATAGTTAAGAGGACCATAGAAGACCATGGGGTATTTCACAAAGATCCTAAGTTGAACCTAAAAAATTACGGAGAGCCATTTGTAGCCTTAAAATAAAATATATTCAAAAGCGAAAATTGAAATATTAGACTTTGTATAAATTCCACATCAAGAACATGAAATCTTCATGATAATAGAAACTATGAATGATTTGAATCAACATTTTATGCCTTTTAAAGTAACTTTTAACTTAGGATCTTTGTGAAACACCCCCATGTAATGTACATAGGTGAAGTATTAGCAATACTATTCATGGCGGAGATACCCATTTGTTCTCAGGGTTTAATACAGCATAAAATTCTTTCAGAGGAAAAAGAGCCCTGAAAAGGACTGGTAAGCTCCACTAAGAGCTCTTGGTTCTTGACGTTTTGAGCAGTACTTAAGTCTTGATAGTACTTTTAAATCAAATAATAATAATAATAATAAAAACGGAGCTTATAAAGCGCTTACCACCAAAGTCTCAAAGCGCTAAAGTCTTAAAGCATTTAAACATGATGTATGATATATTTATATGATTATGTGAAACAAAATGGGTATCTGAACAAAATATAGGCAGGAATCTATTTAAAAAGAAAATTAAATCAGAATTTGTTAAGTACTGTAAAGAAACACTATGTTCATACAACAAATATCAACTGCAGATGATGAGCAAAAATGACTATTTGAATGGAGTTATCAGTCTAGAAAATTTATCAATTATCAAACTAGTAATTCATTAAGAAATACACTTAATATTCATTGGATTTTTCCAGAGGATACAATATCCCTTAGTCTAAGGACAAATTCAAAATAATTAAGAAGAATACACAAGGGCACCACTTCACAAAACTTGTCATCAGTGACAAATGACAGATTTTGTTATAAGCTACTGAAATCCTTGGTTCTGATTGGTTATCAGTCAGCAGATTTGTCAGTGATTTTTGTCATTTGTCACAGAAAAAAGTCCTTTTGAAACGCGTCCCAGATGCTAGGAAATACATTTGTGTCTTCTGAACAACAAAAAGTGTGAAATTTCAATCAACTCGTTAGGTCGAGGGTTCAAATCCTGACACGGCACTAATATCTTTAGGCAAGATATTAACCTGCACTTGCTACTCTCCACCCAGGTGTCAATTGGGTACCCGGTAGGATGCAACCGTCATTGTTGGTCAAACAGCTTGTGAGCGTCAAGTAACGCCCGGCTGGAATGCTCAGCTCCCCAGGGAGTGGAGATTGTGCACACAGTGTGTGCGGGGAAGCACTGAATCCAATGACCGGGGTAATAGTATATTTGTAAAGCGCTTAGAGACATTTGTATTAAGCGCTATATACAAATTAAATATTATTATTATTATTATTATTCTCTCTTTCTTGCGACAGAATAGGGCATGGCATTTTACCTGTTTCATTACAGAAGTAGCCAGGCTCACAGTTGAAGCAGTCCTGCATGCTTGGAGCTCCCTCAACATCTCGATAATGATAGAGAGGGCACACGATGGGTGCGAGCCCCTCCAAACAGTAGTGGCCCAGGGGGCATGGGTAGAGGGTAGGGTCGCCTGTGTGAGAGGAAAAGAAATGAGTTGTTATGATATCATGTAGGCATCCAGTCATCAAGGAATAAAAAAAACTAAAATAGCGATTAGCAAAGCTTGTGTCACATGTATTTTTTTCCCTCTTATCCTCAAGCTAGGTTTTTATTTCCATAATTTCAACACATATTTACATTAATAACTCAACGATTGAGTGTCACATGTATATTGTACTGTATTTCCACGCACAAGAGACAGCTACAATGGATCCTATGGCTGTTGAGTCCTATCAAAAGGACTGAATACTAATAAGGTGACATCAATAAAACTTTCACACATCAAATCTTTGTCAAATCCATTGGCGATGGTGCACAAGATTTTTCAGACTGGTTTTTTGTAATGGAAAATGCATGTTATCCTAACAATATCTAACCAAAAGGGGTAATAAACCAGAACAGAAGTGAAGTTCAGTGTTTCATACTAATTAAATTACTTATTCATGTATTCATGTCTTTATTGCTTTTCACAATTTTATTAATCATTAAATTATATGCATTTTCATTAGTAGTACTTGTATTTGGTAGTCTATTCTTGCCTCAAGGTTGCTTGTGTGTGAAATGGACTATAATGTTTTTGAATGGGCTAGTTTCTTTGTACCAATCCTCCTACCTTCAAGACAGTAGCTCCCAGCAACACAGGGATAACAGTCTTCCTCCACACTACTGAAGTATTCAGTAGTAAGGTGACAACAAGATACCTTGCACACATCAAATCTTTGTTGTGTGTGTGTGTGTGTGTGGAATGGACTATAATATTTTGAATGGACTAGTTTCTTTGCACCAATCCTCCTACCTTCAAGACAGTAGCTCCCGGCAACACAGGGATAGCAGTCTTCCTCCACACTCCCAAAGTAATCGGCCCTATAGGTGAAATTCCTGCAGGGGATCGCATCGGTCGCTCCCTCTGGGCAGTAGTGGCTGAGGGGACACGGACCGGCGCAGGTGGTGTTGGCCTCGCACTGGGTCTTGTCAACGTCGTACAAGGAGAAAGTCCCGTTGGGTGTATACTCTGAGCTGGTGCTCAAGCACAGGTAGCCCTGGGAGCAGTCGCCCTGGAGCTGGCCTCCTCTGTACAGGGATGGAAGAGGGTCGAAGGTCAAAGGTCAAAGTTATTTAGCTATTAAAGCCCCATTGCACTACTTGTACCTACTTGCTCCCTCTATATAGAAAACAATGCCTATGTGGTGCCCGTTGGTCCCCCATGATCATCTTTTTCTTATGTTAATTGAGAGCTGATTTGATGAGATAACCACCCGTCTAGTGACCTTGCAGGGTGGTCTAATCCCTCATGTACACTAGTACAGATGGGCTTTAATGTAGTAGAGGTGTCGTGGTCTAGTGGATACGTGACTGGACTGTGGATGATGTGGGTCACTGTTACAGTTCTGCTACAGCACTGATGTTTTGGAAAGACGTTAATCTCAGGGAATTGATCAGAGGGCCTGAAAATCTCCTAGAATGGGCTATTTTGTACACAAAAAAAGCCTAAGCTATGGCATGATAATAAATCGCCAGGGCCTGAATAGGAAAATTGGCATCCCTGTAATCTTCATTTGCCACTCTCAATCCAGTTGCTAAATAGGTAGCTTGCTTTAATTCTTTACCCCATGTGTCAGTGGCGTGTCCGAGAAGTTAGACTAATGAGGGGTTCACGGTATGGCCCCTGTATGTTTACCAAAGTCATTGTTTTGTCTCCATTTATGAAGAAATATGAGCAGGATGTCTAGGAAGATTACCTCTCTATAGTGGCCACTTTTTGTTTTTTGTTTTGTGGTAAACTGGTTTGAATGTTTTTTCACAAAATACCGAGAGGCCACATTGCATTTAGCCATGAACACAATACGATTATCAGCTTAATATTGGCCTTTTCTTACCGAGAGGCCACATTGCATTTAGCCATGAACACAATACGATTATCAGCTTAATATTGGCCTTTTCTTACCGAGAGGCCACATTGCATTTAGCCATGAACACAATACGGTTATCAGCTTAATAGTGGCCTTTTCTTACCGAGAGGCCACATTGCATTTAGCCATGAACACAATACGATTATCAGCTTAATATTGGCCTTTTCTTACCAAGAGGCCACATTGCATTTAGCCATGAACACAATACGGTTATCAGCTTAATATTGGCCTTTTCTTACCGAGAGGCCACATTGCATTTAGCCATGAACACAATACGATTATCAGCTTAATATTGGCCTTTTCTTACCAAGAGGCCACATTGCATTTAGCCATGAACACAATACGGTTATCAGCTTAATATTGGCCTTTTCTTACCGAGAGGCCACATTGCATTTAGCCATGAACAC
The DNA here is from genome assembly GCA_035222895.1 of Strongylocentrotus droebachiensis. NCBI lineage: Eukaryota > Metazoa > Echinodermata > Echinoidea > Camarodonta > Strongylocentrotidae > Strongylocentrotus > Strongylocentrotus droebachiensis. The sequence goes on from JAVYIG010002401.1 coordinate 117,630, forward strand.
AATACGATTATCGGCTTAATATTGGCCTTTTCTTACCGAGAGGCCACATTGCATTTAGCCATGAACACAATACGATTATCAGCTTAATATTGGCCTTTTCTTGTTTGTTTTGGCTTTTTCGCCCTTCAAAATGGCCGAAGAACTTTACCCTTATCAAAACTGACAACCACAAAGGTCTGATGATAGCAATCAATAATTAGTGAATTACCAATGTTTTTGTCATCGTTCAATCAACTAATCAATTGGAAAAACAATCAAATATTTATACACAAGGCAAACAAACACACAAACAAACCAAACACTTGACTTACCGGCAGTACTGCCCAGCAAGACAGGGCAAGCACTCATACTCTGATTGCAAGCCTGTGTCGTTAGGATAGGTGAAAGTTCCATCTGGGCAAGGGATCGGTGTCTGTGTAGCTGTAAAACAAAACAGATGGATAAATTGTGCGTTCAAATCTACTATCAAGCTAATAAACTGTTCAAATTACAAGACGGTGAAAGAGAAATATCTACATTAAATCACGTACAAATTTAAGTTTATCCTAGAAAACTGACCAAAAAAAAGAGACAGGACTTATACGCAGTATAAAATCCAAAGTAAAGAGACATGTACAGTAAAGGCAAAAGAATGATGAATTAGCAAACAACTGAGGAGAGAAGAATAGTTATGTTAATCATCTGCCCTTAAATTGGCAACTCCTGAATAGAAATGCAGGCACAACTGAGAAAGACGAACCACACAAGCACCATTATCCCACCCAGGACCTTGACTCTGACCCTACTCTAAATGCTAATACCTTGCACTGCATGATGCAAGTTAACACTATTATTTTTGAAATTTGTGTTACTTTGGTATTTAAAAAAACTTGTATTTATGTTTTGTTTGTATTCTGCTTTATGTCACTTTTATGTTAATATTGTAGTGTAAGGACCCAAAGGAAGAACAGTAGTGTTCTATAAACACTGCTGAATTGGGCTTTCCACCGATTTTTGTCTATGTACTGTACATGTATAAATATTTCATTTTGTATTTTTTACTATGTATAATATTTTTATCTGATTTCGGAAAAAACAAACAAAAAAACAACACTTTGGATGCTTTCTCCGGCCTCTCTGCACAATACCACGTTTGTCACACATGCACTTATGCACAAAAACAGTAGGCGCTGATTGCTTTGTGCAATGGCTTTTCAAAATGACAGATTTCTGGTCTCGATTAGCTCTATGGCAACCTTTTTAAACCAATATGGATTAATCTTATGCTTAGAACAGTTAAATAATCTTGAACTCTTTGGTACAGTCAAACCTGTCTATAGCGACCGCCAAAGGGATACACAAAAAGTGGTCTTTGTAGACATGCAGGTTCCTTTAGTACATGTTCCAATGAGAAACAAAATTCAAGGGAAACAAAAAATGTGGTCTTTGTAGACAGATGGTCACTAAAGCAGGTTAGACTGAATATCTATCCCATGATAAATATTAACTGTGTGGCAGAGAGTTGAGCTGAAATGTGAAGTGTTTGTTACATACCTGCTGGACAATAGTTATAAGCTGGGCACGGCTTCGGATCCGGGAACAGAGAGCTCTGGCAGTAATACCCGGCCTGGCAAGCAATGCAAGAATCCCTTCCCATGTCTGGCTGGTAGTTACCAACCCCACAGGGTACAGGGGCTGGACTACCCTCAGGACAGTAGTGACCGACTGGACACAGGAATTCCTGCGGGGTCGGGGCCGTGATGGTCTCGTTGGCCGGGCAGTAGAATCCAGCCGTGCACTCTCCCGTTGCGTTAGTCTTTCCAGGAGTATCGCAGTAGAAGCCACCCGGGCAGGGCAGGCAGTCGTCGACGCCCGCCGCACCCTCGGTATATCGGATGGTTCCTGAAGGGCACTGCTGAGGAGCGGGTGTGCCCTCGTCACAGTAATGGCCGACGGGACAAAGTCCATTCTCAGAAAACTCTGAGGTGGCCATTGGGACCTGATCTACTGCTCCACCCTGGCAGTGGTAACCTGCAGTACATGGTCCTGTTGGTGCAAAGATAATTGATCACAATTTGAAAATTTGACATATCACAATATAGTACAATAGTCATAGAGAGAGCAAAGGTACATGTATGTACACAAACATGTATATGTACATGTACAGTATATGTGTTCCTTCGTTCGTACAAAGAATATCAAGGAGTACATCATCTAGATAGGAAGATCCTTACTAAACCAACTGATTGTCTCATCATCAAGCTCTCGAATTCCAGAAGCACAGTGAGGGGATTTGTACATGTGTAATATAACAAGTGTCTAAAATGAAGCCTGTCATTTCAACTATAAGAACATAGATTCTTATAAGCATAATTTTCATAATACAATGGTTCAAGGTATGGGAAGATGTCCTGAATAATGTCCTGTGGATAGATTAATTGAAAAGAACAGGGATTTTTATAATTTTCTTTCTTGATATAAAGTTTTGTTGGTTTAAAGAAAGGTTCTAAAGGGATCCTAAAACCATTCATGTAATCAAGTGAGAATATGTTGATTGATGTACTATTACCAGTCTCTTTTTTATGTAACAGATTGTAACAGTGTGCGGGTAAGCCTGAATCGATAACCGGGGTAATAATATATATATCTGTAAAGCGCTTTGAGTTCTTTGAGAACAGCGCTATATAAGAACTAGCTAATATTATTATTATTACCTGTATGTCATGCTTTGTGTGGTTTTGAATAAAATGAACTGAACTGAACGGAGCACTGGGACTACTGTAAAACATGCAATTTAAAAAACGTACCTGTGGGCCAGACGTTCCCAGAGCCAGCGCAGTACTGACCAGACACACAGTATGGACACTCTTCCTCTGAGCTGATACCAGTGATGTTGTTAAATCGGCCAGGAGGACAGGGCACGGGCAGCTGCTCACCAAAGACACAGTAGTGACCTAGAGGAAAGAAAGAATATATTTGAATTTGAATTTATTAACAACAACACATCACAATAATGACAGTAAATTATATTATGAACAAACATACAATGCAAAGATAATACTGATACATGTATACATTACATTAATGTTGATGGAACAGTAATGGTTTTAAAAGGATATTTAGACATAGCTCTGCATTGAATGTACAAAATATATACACGTAAAACTGTTTATTAATAATGATAATAATGTCAACATCAATAATAATAATGGTTGTACATGTGGGCACAATTATTATGTTCATCAATAATCCCTAAAAAAGAAATTGGCGATCAATCTTTCTCCAATGTTCAAAATCCAAATATCCAAGTATTATTTCTTTAAATACATTTGTAACAAATTGTTTCTTTAATTGAGATTGAGCATCAATTCAAAATGTTTGCAAAGATTATGATGTGCAACTCCATGATTAATCAAATGCATACATGGAGTAAAAACATGTCTATTTTCATAACTTTTCATATTTATTATAATTGTAAAAGCTAAATTTGAGAACTTGTTGACAGTTTCTCAGAATATTCCATTCAGAAACAGGACTATTTTAGAATAATGGGGCAATTCAAAAAAACAAATACCAGTGTTGCCAATTTATAAAAGAAGAAGAAACTAAAACTACATTTTTTAAATCTTGTTAATACAGTGTCTGTTTAAGAATATTCAAATAAAAAATTTAACTACTACAATAGACTAATGGGGCAATACAAATTTAAAAAACACACCAGTGGTGCCAATTTAAAAAAGAAAAAAATCCTACCCTGATAGTGATTACACATAAAGGTGACCTTTCGTACCTGATTTACAAGGCTCTGGCATGGTCATATTGGTGTACAAGCACATCAAACCGTCGGGACAGGTGGTACAGTTAGCCTGGCCCTCATCGGGTTGATACGTTCCTATGGGGCAACCCAGCTCCTGGGTCACTCCTGAGGGGCAGTAGTGACCGGCCGGGCAGGGGTAGCCCATCCCGCTATTGCTGGCGGGAGAGCCGGTGGTAGACCCGCCTGTGCAGACGTAGCTGTTAGGGAGATAACAAAAAAATGAATTGGCTTATTGTAAAACTTAACGATTTCCATGCATAACAATTTTGCAGATAAGTGAAAGTGAAGATTAATGAGAGTTACTACAGGTATTTGCCAGAAAACAAGTGAATCAAAGTGCAACTTCCAAAAGTTTCTTACATTGAAAACAGCCAATGTGGGCAATTTACAAAATATTTGCAATCTACGAGTAAATTATATGTGTTAAAAAGTTCAATGTTCATACATGTATAACCTCTTGACTCGATATCTCTGAAGTGTTATCTCTTTTAAACTATGGAGTTCATAAAAAAGTTCACAGGATAGCTCTTTGTATGCGCATTTGATACACGTTGAAGCACTCAATTTGGTATACAATTGTCTATATTCAAAATTTAAAATGTGCAAAGTTGCAGTGTACATGTATAAGTAAAATCAATTTGAAACACTTGCGTTTTTAACATCAGTCAAAAACACTGTTATATGACGAAGTTATCACCAAAACAACAAGTATTAGAAAATTGGCGGCTTACTTCAGTGTGCCAATTCGCGTCTGAGGAAGATGACTGAACTCTAGACATTGAAACTGTTACAGGTAAATTTCCCTTTTGGATGTGATAACAGAACTTTCAAATCACTGTTATCAATAAGTATATAATAATAATAATAATAATAACGGTGGCTTCTTATATAGCGCACATGTCTGTCACGTTGTGACGCTCCTGGCGCTGCCCCGATTATTACCCTAGCTTTAACAAGGCAACCACTGCGGCGCTCTAGCATTTCAAGGAATTAATTCCTGCCAGGTACCCATTTACATCACCTGGGTTGAGTGTCGCAAATGTAGATCAATGTCTTGCCAAAGGACATTAGTGCCAAGGCGGGACTTGAACTGCGGACCTTAAGATCGACAGTCCGTCGACGTATCCACTCGACCACGACACCATTATATGAATGCATGACGAGGTCAAATCTTACCCATCATTGCAGTCTGGTGCCTCGTTAACCCTGATGAAAGCTTGAAGATTACAGTATTTTCCAGCGGGACACGGATCGCAGTCCTCCTCCTCGGTAACCCGAATGTTGTTCGAGAATGTCCCAGGCGGGCAGGGCTCAGGGTAGTCAGTCCCGTTGGTGCAGTAGTATCCCTTGGGGCAGACATCATTGCCGGTGAATGAACTGTTGTCAGCATCGACCTGGAAAGATTTGATTAATAAGAATATGCTCACATGAAAGTTGATGTGTGGGACTCCACTGACAAGATCTACATTTACAAATTCATTAACGTAAGGGAATTCCTGGAAGTCAGTCCCGTTTGTGCGGTAGTACCCCTGGGGCAGATATTATCGCTTGTGAATGAACATTTGTCAGCATCGACCTGGAAAGATTTGAAGTACAGCGCAGTTTGATTAACAAGAATATGCTCACATGGAGCGGTGTGTGCAGTGCTTTGTAACCGCAAGGAAGTGGGGCTATATCAAATATCTTTTGGATTGGATTGGATAGAAGTTGATGTGTAGGACTACAATGACAAGATCTACATTTACAAATTCTTCAATGTGAGTGAATTTTTAGTATACCCTGCGATTTTAATGTTTATCATGGCCTTACTTTCATTATACAAGTACCTATTCATGTAAGGAATACAAAATTATCAAATACCTATCACTTGCCCAAGTAGAAGGAATCTGTTTGATGATTGTTTTACCTGACTGCTATTCAAAGCACGCAAATGCTTGTAACTAAGCAACCAGGGGACCAACAGCTTTAAGTCCTATCCGAGAGACTTGGTAAGGAGGGTACTTAGTACCTTACCAAAGGGTACAAGTGCATTGGCTTGGTTTCGAACCTGGGACTTCCTGGTTACAAGACCACTGCTCTACCACTGAGTCATGGCACCTCCTCTTAATCATTGGATTTAGAAGTTAATGGATGAAGATGAAAATGAAATGCAACGTACCGTGTCATTATAAGGCGTTGGGCTGGATGCCCCGCTAGTGCAATAGAACCCTGCATAGCATTCCCCGGTCGGTGTGGACAACGCTGGCTCCTCACAGTACGAGCCTGCCGTGCACTGTACGCAGTCTTCCAGTTCATCGTAACCATCGCTGTCACCAAACGTACCCTCCGGGCAGGCATTGGTAGTGGATAATCCAGTGCCAGGGGGGCAGAAGTACCCCCTAGGGCAAGTCACAGGGGTGATGACTGGTCCAGCTGTATATCACAATGACAGGTATTAGTTTGTGTTGCTGGTATTGGTTTAATTAATTTTTTTTTTTTGCATGAATATGAAAAATGATAAATTTGAGATTTACATCTAATTCAGACCAAAGCTAAATAAAACAGAGTATCTAAACAGCAATTATAATTATAGACTGGTGAAAATTTGGGATCTTGTTTTGACCAGATGCTAAAGCTTTATATGCGCTTTGCGTAGGACAGCCCAGGAACCTCCAGCCCCCCTACTGGGACATATTGCAAAGCTGGCACGATCTGACTGCCCCTCTCCCAATACAAAATCCTTGCATTATGGGTGTATTGAAGTGAATTGTTTGCTTTTTGAAGAAAGAAATTATTAAACAATAATAGATAATGGTTCCCTTTAACAATCTGCATAAAACAATGAGATGCAAACTCACATTCCGTTGGATCGCAATAGTATCCGCCTGGACACTGGTCACAAGAAGGCTGTTTCGTGTTGGCCTGGTACGTTCCATTCTCACATAGGATTGGGTCATGTGATCCCCCGGGGCAGTAGTGACCCTCCGGACACTCCAGACCAACCGGGTTGGACGAGGTTTGTCCTCCGGGACAGAAGTAGCCGGGATCGCAGTCATTGTCCGGTTCGGCATTGCCTTCACCTGTATGGATTGGAGTGACAAGATGGAAATATCTCAATTAAACATATGGGTCCTGGGGGGTGTTTCACAAAACTTGCCATCAGTGATAAATGACAGTTTTTGTTATAAGCTACTGAAATCCTTGCTTCTGATTGGTTATCAACAGATTTGTCACTGATGTACATTGTGGGCAGGTGAGCCTGAATCCGATGACCGGGGTAATAATATATCTGTAAAGCACTTAGACACATCATTCTATCAATGTATTTGGCGCTATATAAAAGCGTAATAAAATTATTATTATTAATCAAAATCATTATCAGCTTACCTTCACAGTACTCTCCGGATGTGCAGTTGAGGCAGTCGCCCAGCTCTACGTTGCCCGAGGTGTTGCTGTACGTACCAGCTGGGCAGGCGAACGGTACACCCGTTCCAACGGGGCAGTAGTAGCCCGGAGGACAGGCGTGCTGGTCAGGCTCAAAGCTTGTGTGGTTGCAGTAAGAACCAGCCGAGCAGTTACCTGTAAGGGTAGGGCACAGGGTTTAAAGGTTAAATTAATCTACAGTGTAAAATATACAGAATCTGTACGCATATGTGATTTAAAGGCCCACTATACTACTTGTAGCTACTTGCTCCCTCTATATATAGAAAACAATGCATAATCGGTGACCAATGGTCCCCCATCATCCTCTTTTCCTTATGTTAATTGAGAGCTGAGTTGATGAGATAGCCACCTGTCAGTGACCTTGCTGGTGGTCTAATCCTCCTAGCCAAACTAGTAAAGACGACCTTTAAAGAAAAATGGAAACTACAAAAAAGTTTGCTAAAAGCTTGTACCAGTACAGTATTCAAACTTCTTTTGCAACGCTTTGAAATGTTCATGTATGTAACCTATTTTGAACGTTTGAATGTTTTTGATGATGACGGGCACTTCTGGAAGATCATTGGATGAAGAGTTACCGATAGATTCAGCAAGCTCAGGTGTCTTACACTACACTCCCCTGCCCAGCATAGGGTTGCTCTTTTGTATTAGATTGTATACTAATTAAAGACTTTGCAATCTTCTTTTCCCTTATCGGACTTCCTTACACTTTTCTAGATTCTTACTCACATTTTTTCTGCTTTCATGAAATATGACTATACATGTATATAAGCCATAATATTCTCTTCGATGATAAACGATGGTGGAAATAATTTCATGCTGTTATTAGGGTGCCCCATCTCATCACAAGGGAATAAAATGACTGAAGATTTACCGGTAGGTTCAGCTAGCCCGGAGATCTCAAAGTACATTTTATGAAAATCGACTTGATATTTTTAATAGCCAAAATTGTCTCTTCAGTGTTAAATGAGGGTGGTCTTCATTTCATGCTGTTAATAAGGTGTTCCGTCCCGGAACAAGAAAGGGAATAAAATGACTGAATATTTACCTGTAGGTTCAGCTAGCCCGGGTGTCTCGCAGTACATTCCAGCAGGACAGTTTAGAGGGCTCGGTGAACCACGAGGGCAGTAGTACCCTGGCCCGCAGAGTCCACCAGTGCTGTTGCTGTAGTCTGGACATACGCAGTCAAACTGTGGGTGACAGGTATCATCTGGATACTGGTAGCTACAGTGACAGAAAGAGAAGAGGATAAACATGTTATACAGTTTCAAACTCAATATAGATATTATTATTATCACATAATTCATTATATGTTTTACGTGATATGCATTTACAGCGCAACTTGCATTGGTAATAATAGTAGATAAATACTTGAACTCATTCAAAAACAGATATTTGTTCTTTAGGAGGAACTTTTTTTGTCATTACACAGTTACTGTACATGTAAGGACTTTTACATGTATGAGAATAAAATCAAATGTGACCTAAATATATCATTAAATTACCATGGAGTATGAGTGTATCACTCAATGAAAATGGGAAAGAGTTCGAAAATGATACACCATGATACATTCCTTGGGTAAATGCAAAACAAAACAAACAACAGCAACGAAAACTCTGCACAAAGGCTTCTATACGATCTCGTCAATCTGTGTGATATAAAATAAATTTTGCTGCGGTGGTCTATTTCTTCCACCTAATGTTAAAATAGGCCTTTCAAAAACACCTACTGTAGTCATGGGGTTTAAGCACTTGACTTAAAAATTGAAGGACGTGGTTTTGAACCCCCGACACGGCACTAATATCCTTTGCCATGACGTTAATCTAAATTTGCCACTCTCCACCCAAGTGTTAAATGGGTACCCGGTAGGATGCAAAAGTTAATGTGGTTGAATGAGCAAGTGACGCTTGTAAAATGGCGACTGGCCGGAATGCTCCCCATGGAGTGGAGAATGCGCATACATTGTGTGCGGGTGAGCCTGAAACCGATGAACGGGGTAATAATATGTACTGCGCCTAGAAACAAAGTATGAGGCGCATTATAAATGTGAGCTATTATTATTATTATTACATACCTGTTGTTGACTAGAACGCCTACGTTGAATGGTCTCTTGGCATAGGAGCCTCCTGTGCAGAAGAACCCTTCGTCGCACCAACCGCTGGGGTAATCTAAGCCTGTTCCTTCACAGTACATGCCAGGTGGGCAGAACATGCAGTCTGTCAGGTTCATTTGACCTGTATCAACACAAAGGCAGAAATGAAAAGTAAGATACAAGGTTGAGTGAGGTGCAATGGCTCAAGCTTAGAGCAGTTGTCTGGTAATTGGGAGGTCCTGGGTTCGAAACCAATTTGATGCACTAGTGCCCTTTGGTATTAAGGCATTAATCCTCCTTACAAAGTATCTCGAAGAGGACTTAAAGCCGTCAGACCCCTGGTGATTAACTTTAAAACAAGCATGAAAGAAATCTGTACCTAGTGACTATTTGCCTATTATCACCCTTAAAGGTACTACTGTACATGTATGTCCCATTTGCAGGCCCAAAAAATGAAAAGATTCAATTCCAACGGCATTTGAAAGATAATACTAATTTAGAACTTCCCTAAAAAAGGTGGGGCTTGAAAACGTCTTCAAGGGGGAAAATAACGACTATTAGTTGTCAAATCGACTTAGGAGCTATAGAGCCAATAAGTAATAGTCTTGATTTTCAGACCACTGTACCGAATGGTCATACGTTTTATGCTGCGCAAAGATTCAATCAGTTTAATTTTGGCCATCACAAGAAGTGGGTTATTGATGTAGACAAATGCTCATGTACCCTTTACAGCTCATTTTATGTATGTTATTACCAAAGAAGAAAAAAGGCCAGTCAGTCACTCAATAGTGTCTGACAGTGAAGTCTAGCAAGTAAACAGGTTTCCTTGCATAATTTGAATATTAGGACACTGCTAACGTTTAAATTTCACAGATAGGACATACATGACATAGGCTATTCATAATTCCCGCAAAGTTCTACAGAATTTGAGGTTGGCTGCAAAAGGGACATAGAACCTTTAAGCAATTTTCACATTTCTATAATAGTTTCAGTGTAATAACATATACTTATAAGCGATATACATCATGTTGTCTCTGTAGCATACATGTACAGAGTCAAGAATAGAAAATACATTGTATAGCACTGTGGAAAAATGTCTCCTGGTGAGTTGTAATGTTTTTTCGTTGTGCTATCTTTTTACCTTCTAAAGCTTTCATGATTCTACATACAAAATTTGATATTATCTAGCTTGAGGGAAAAACTGGGCAAAATGTTATTGAAAAGAGAACATTTGTGTATTTGTATAATACCTGTGACATTGTTATATGTTCCAGCTGGGCAAGGGTACTGGTCACTGTAATCGGTTCCGTCTGGACAGTAGTGACCGACTGGACATTCCAAAGGTACAACAGTGGCATTCTCACAGTAATAGCCTGAAGAAAAGGTGAGACAAAATGGGTTAAAAGTTGAGAATAAAACTTTACCTGTGCATCACATCTTAATTTTATACGCACTAGAAGGCATGCATATATGTACGTGCATATTAGACATGTATTTATATTATTCCTTTTTTTGCTAGGAACCTTTTTTTGAAAGAAAGAGTGATGTGGTGTAATTTCACTAATTAGATTGCAGGCATTCTATTTGATTTGATTTGATAAGGTTTTATTCGAATATTCAACAATACAGCTGGAGGCTGATGCAAGTGAATTTACAAGGTAAAAATAATTCCATAGACATAAAAATACAATTATATGCTTTAACAATTTTAAATGAATCCAGATATAAACAGTACATAGTACATAAATCATAAATAATGAAAACAATAATAATATTGAGTTCGGTTTGCATACTTGGATATGAAATAAATAGAAAATCAAAGGGTATAAGATCAGATATACAGTTTGAGAGTCGGTTCTAGAACCTGTTTTCAATAAAACCACCACTACCATCACTACCAACACCGCAAAAACTGTATACCAACATGAGCTCCAATCGTTATGAGCTCTATTATCATCATTACGGCTACTGTCATTGACAACATCATTATCCAGATCATTATCATCAACATCACCATCAGCATCAACATCATCTTCATTATCCCCATCATCACCTCCATCATCATTATTCCCATCATCTCATTCCTTTACTTGATGGACAAATATATTTTTGGATACATCCTTTATAGAAACTACCACTACCAACGCAACCATCACCATCATCATGAACAACTTAGCAGCATCTTTATCTATAACTTCATCATCATCATCATCATCATTTCATTCTTTTGAAACATCCTTTATAGAAACTACCACTACCAACACATCCATCACCATCATCATGAACAACTTAGCAGCATCTTTATCTATATCTTCATCGTCATCATTTCATTCTTTTGAAACATCCTTTATAGAAACTACCACTACCAACACATCCATCACCATCATCATGAACAACTTAGCAGCATCTTTATCTATATCTTCATCGTCATCATTTCATTCTTTTGAAACATCCTTTATAGAAACTACCACTACCAACGCAACCATCACCATCATCATGAACAACTTAGCAGCATCTTTATCTATAACTTCATCATCATCATCATCATCATTTCATTCTTTTGAAACATCCTTTATAGAAACTACCACTACCAACACATCCATCACCATCATCATGAACAACTTAGCAGCATCTTTATCTATATCTTCATCGTCATCATTTCATTCTTTTGAAACATCCTTTATAGAAACTACCACTACCAACACAACCATCACCATCATCACGAACAACTTAGAAGCATCATTATCTATAACTTCATCTTCATCATCATCATCATCATCATTTCATTCTTTTAGCTCATGCACAAACATCACAGCTCTACGCGTGTAGCCGCTATAGATACCACCACCATCGCTATTAGCATCAGTCATACACTACTAAACACCACCATCATCATCATCATCTTCATCATCACCATCATCATCATCATCATCATACCCATTATCAACATCATCATCACCACCGCACCGACCCCGATCTGTTTTGTTACCTGGTGGGCAAACATCACAGCTAGCTCTCTGAGTGTAGACGCTATAGAACCCAGCCAGACATTAGCATCAGTAATACCACCACTAAACACCACGATCATCATCATCATCATCTTCATCACCACCTTCACCATCATCATCACCATCATCACCATCATCATCACCATCATCACCCCCACTACCTCCCGATCTGTTTTGTTACCTGGTGGGCAAACATCACAGCTAGCTCTCTGAGTGTAGCATCGTTAACACCACTGTCAACATCATCATCAACATTACCATCATCATCACTACCTTCATCACCACCATCATCACCACCACCACCCCATCTGTTTTGTTACCTGGTGGGCAAACATCACAGCTAGCTCTCTGAGTGTAGCCGCTGTAGAACCCAGCCAGACAGGGGACAGGAGAAGCCGTTCCCATTGGACACTCGTGACCCGCGTAGCAATGACCTCCGACCCCGGTATTATTCTGCCCATTAGGAGCTCGTACGTTCACACCTGGTTCAAGAGAGAGCAATTAGTTAAGATAATGAAATGTGACAATAATCAATACATTGTAATTGTTTGAAATTATTCAAAAGTATTACTTCTTCACTGATGTATTCACTAATATGAATACTATTGCAATTTTTCTATTCTTGGTTTTCAATGAGGGAATAAAGATATGTACATATACAAGCCTCCTGTAAACACTATTTTCATGTCTGTCTAAAGACAAGAACAAAGAGGATACTATTCATATTTGCTGCCTGTAAATGCATAAATTGGCACTTGCAGAAAACAATATAAAGAATCTAATCAATCATGTTTCGTTTATTTCTCAAGAACAATCCAGATGCAACTTCTTTTGTGTACAGCAATTTCATCACTTCTGCAAAAAATGAAAAAATAAGCTCACTATTGTTCTAATCTCACAGCAGTATAAAACCTTTGACCTTACCTAGAGTGCAGAAGAATCCCGGGTCGCATTCATCGGTTGTTGAATCTTGGCCTGGGCTCTCACAGTAATATCCGCCAGGACAATCAGTGCACTCACCCACCTCCGCTAACCCTGTACCAGCTCCGTATGTACCTGGAAACACCAAAATAAGCAAATTGGCCACACAGTTTGGGTTAATCAAATTTGAAAAGAAAAACAAATATTTAAAAACTTTGTATCTTTTAAGAAGTTAAAAAAATGCAATCAAACTAACGTTGAAAAAAGTCTCTCAAACATATATATTATTGAGAAAAAAAAGGTACTGCAAACGTTATGAAAATAAAGAGGTTTATAAAGCTTGAATTTATTTATTTATCTTTTGGTATAAATGACATACATGTAGTAGTGTGAAATATATTCATTATTTTTAATAGCATGGGTAAATATTTTCAAAACTATTGGTCACATTGAATTATGGTGTGAGAGCATTCATTGCCAGGGGTAAACATTTTTAAAAGACCAATATAAATAAATAGATTGCAAACTCCGATTGAGTAAAAACTTTTTCTTCTACGGGCTATGCAGGAACACCAAGAGGTTCTTTTCCACCATGCTCGCATGTATTGTACATGTACAGTACATATCATGATAAACATGGCATACATGCAAAATACACCGGATGACTTTCAAAACAAAGGAGTCACTTAAACATCACCACCATCATCATCACCACCACCTGGTGGAACACACTGACTCTCTTAATGTCTAAGGCATTTTTACCTTGCGGGCATGGCTGTACATCATGTCCAGTTCCCATGGGGCAGTAGTAGCCAGCTGGGCAGGGGTCAGGCTCCGTCCCTCGGACGCACATGAAGCCCTCCGGACAGACCAGGCACTCAGATGCTCCTGTGTCATTCATGTAGGTGGCATTGTTACAGGGCAGGGGATAGCCGGTGCCCTCTGGACAGTAGTGACCGATCGGACAGATGTCACCGGTCATTCCATCTTTAAAAAGAGAAAGAGGGAATGGGAATTTTTAATATATATAGTTATTATCACTATCAGCAACATCACCATAATCAGCACCATCACTATCATCACCACAACAATTATCACCGCCACCGCCACCACCACCACCATCATACTCACCATCACCAGCATCAGCATCACCATCATCATCACCACCACCACCACCACAATCGTCATCAACACCATGATCACCACCGTCATCATCACCACCACCATCACCACCACCATCATCACTATCATCAACATCGCCATCAACACCATGATCACCACCGTCATCATCACCATCACCACAATCACCATCACCACAATCACCATCACCACCACCATCACCACTGCCATCAACACCATCATCATCATGACTACAACATAGAAATACTACCTTGTGGGTTGGGGATAGAGGCGTTTCCCATGCAGTAGTAGCCTTCAATACAGGTGCCGGTGATGTTGGACTGTCCCTCGTACTGGCAATAGAAGCCTGGATCGCAGCCTACGCAATCTTCTATGGTGTCTTTGCCTGCATTAAAAAAAGATAACTTGATTAATAAGGTTTGTGGAAAGCAGTTTTTTAACTGACAATGACTCACATACGAACAAAATTTTCCTGAAGCGCTCTAAAACAATAGTGGAAACGCCTAGACAACGGTCTAACCTGATCAAAACGTCCAAAAAACGTTTAATAAACTTTGTTTACAATATATACTGAAGATTTTTCTGTGAAAATTGAAGTATAATTTGCGCCCTGAAAAGTTATTTTCATAAGCCTTAGCTTGCGAAGACGATTATGTGCACATGCGCGAAGAGCGGGATCTCATGTAGTCACTTCAACAAGACATACAAAGTAAAATAATAAATGGATTGTCAAGATAAAACAGTACTATACAAATGATATTCTATCATTATGCACATTTCAAAGACTTCCATAAATTTCTGTTTTGTAAAAAATAGTAACAATGAAACATTAAAAAACATCATTTTACAGACCTTCTTCAGGGTTGTAGGTCCCCACTGGACATTGGATGGGTACAGGAGTGCCGGCGGGACAGTAGCGACCTATCGGACACAGGTACCCTGTACCGTTGGTCGGGTTAGAGCGGTCAGAGCCAAGCTCACAGTAGAATCCAGCCAGGCATCCCTCGAAGGGTTCAGACTGGCCAACGGTGGGGCAGTAGGAGCCTGGATCGCAAAGAGGACATTCTGCAGCTGTACGCAGACCGGTCTGGTTGCCATAGCGACCCTTTGGACAGTTCTCACCTGTTTATAAAAAAAGTTTGATTTACACGTCTAAAATTCTATATCAAATGCTTTTAAATAAAGTGTTATAGAAAGTTTCAAGATCATTATCACATGTTTATCATTCATATATGTTTTGCCTCATCATTCCATAAGCTGAAGGCTTAATTGGGATTGTGCAGTGAATCGAGTAGAAGTTCTTAGCACAAGCCAAGACACTTTTTACAGCCACATTTCATCAATGATACAGTAGTAGGGCTTAGTTTTGATTTGGAGAAGAGTTGAGTTGAGAGTTAAGTGTAATGTTGGGTACAGGGTTCAATTGAGGAATTAAGCAAGTTTGATCAATGATGTGGATAGTAGAAGACCTGGGTGTAGACCATATGGGAATAGACCAATTGAATAGTAGACGAACTGGGGGGGTTATTTAAACATATTTGTGGCTTACACCCAGTAAATAAGATCGATTGATCGATCTGTATTGAAAAACAAGTCAGAAAAAATCTTGGAACCAGCTGGACTTGAACCTGCATCTACTGCTTGCAGGGCAGCGTTTCTACCACCAGGCCATCACTGGTCCATGGCACAATCACGATGAACTAGAACAAATACCTATTAAGCTCTCCTGATTCATTCTGACTCATTCATATTCATTACATTTATAAAAGAACTGGGGGGTGTTTCACAAAACTTGTCATCAGTGACAAATGACAGTTTTTGTTGTAAGCTACTGAAATCCTTGCTTCTGATTGGTTATCAGCAGATTTGTCACTGATTTTTGTCATTTATCATTGAAAAAAGGCTTTGTGAAACGTGCCCCTGGTTGTAGACCAAACAGCAATAAGCCCTCACCTGTGACGGATCCCTGGATGCAGAACATCCCTATGGGGCAGATGTCTCCCGTGACCCCGTCCTCAGGGGCGGGTTCGCTTGACCCTAGGGTGCAGTAGAAACCGGCCTGGCACTCTGCCTTGGGCGCCTGTAGACCGGCCTCGTCACAGTACCAGCCTGCATCACAATGGGTACACTCGCCTAACAGAGAGGATGAGAATGATTAGAGGAGGATTTTGGGAAAAGAAATTGATCATCGTTATTAAAATGGTCAAGCCTTTCTATAGAGGTCATTTTCTTAATGATATTTTATTTCATTTTCAAAATATGGAAATGATAAAAATTTCTTCAACCATAGAAAATATATAATATATTGCATACACAAATAATGAAATTTAACCCATTAGCAACTAGAAATTTTGTAAAAATTGCCTATTACTCACTGAAAGAACTTGCAATATTTCTCTCTTTTTGACATTTTTCTGAAGAATATCAAACTTGCGCTATTTTTCTATGCTGAATCCTAATGTAGACATCGTAAGGATTACGCACGTATTACATTATAACGGTAGACCCTAGAACGGATACTATAGCGCGTTGAAAACGGACGAAAACGGACGGGCGGTTTCGGGCGGTTCAGTGAGTAAAAGGAGGGGCGGTTTTGGGCGGTTTAGTTGCTATTGGGTTAACGAGGAAAACTTCCAGAACTTACCCACACTGGCGAGGTTTGTCTGATTGGAGTACGTGCCCGGAGGACACTTGTTCTGCTCCGCGTATTCCGTTCCGTTCGGACAGTAATGTCCCATGATGCAATCCTGGGGTACGATCACGCCCGTCACATTGTTGAGCTCATAGGGGTCACAGTATGACCCCTCGGGGCAAAGGTCGCAGGCGCCCTGACCCTCAGATGATTGGTATGTACCTAGAAGGGAGGAAGAGAGAGAGAGAGAACACAAATTTATGGGCTTGCCAATAACGACTACTTTTCTTTTCATAAACAATAAAATCCACTAATACTTAAAGCCTCACCGTAGTACTTATAGCTACTTGCGCCCTCTATATAGAAAACAAGGCCTAAGTGGTGACCGTTGGTCCCCCATGGTCCCCTTTTTCTTATGTTAATTGAGAGCTTATTTGATGAGATAACCACCTGTCAGTGACCATGGAGTGACGTATAATCCCTCCTGGCCAAACTAGTGCAGATAGTAATTCCTAATTATTAGATTACAAGTTATTAACAGATTTTTTTTAATCATAACTTTAATGGACAATCTAAGCTACGGTGTATGCATCATAAGAGAAAACATCCAAGATGAAATCTGTGTTTTTTACAAACACAACTATCTCTTTTTACCAAATTGTATGCATCAAAACATGTATCTTCTTTTCAGTAATTATCTATACATCACATATCACAATACTCTATACATCACAAAACAGACAACCTGAACACAAAATGATAATACATGTTCACGTAGCTTACACTCATGACGTTTAATCAAGATACAGGATTCATGCCAAACTAGCTCTGAATATTAATGCCGTCAAAGTCACTTATTTCAGATAAACTAAAATCAAACAAAGAAATGACACATACCTCTGACACAAAGCTGGGGAGCAGTGCTTCCAACTGGACAAGAGAAGCCAGCTGGACATGTGAAATGGACAGGGGTCTTGGTTGCTTGACCGCCAGGACAGTAGAAGCCGGCGTAGCACAGACCCGACGGTACAGGCAGACTCTCACCGGCGCAGTAGGATCCTTTAGAGGCAAAGAGATGTATGTGTGTATTGTTTTAAAAGAATTAGTATGGGCTAGAAAGGACCAAATACAGATGTCCATAATGTATGGTAAAGAGTTGTGACACTGAAAAGCTAAAAAGATATACACGTGTAAGCATGTCTAATTTCATCATTATAGTAAACATCCTTGTCAATTTATAGTAGAGGGCCATACCTGTACACTGTATGTGTTTCCTTTCATTAGTGGCATAAGGATCGAGACAGGAAGGTCCATTCAAATTTTGTTATTTCATATTTTGCAAAAGCTGTTTTTTGACAAACAAAAGGAAATACATGTATGAGCAGATTTAGAACAATTTTGAAATGCTTTTATGATGGATTATTAATGAAAGACAGGCATCTGTAAATTCACAGCAACAGGATTGTGTACATGTGATTGTGGATTACCCCAACCCTACAAAAAGTGGACTAGTCCACTCACCTGGTGTGCAAGACTCGCAATTGGCTGGCTCTGTGTTGCCTGTGGTGTTTGAGAACGTTCCATTGGAGCACGGGGTAGGATAGGCTGAGCCCATCTCACAGTAGTGGCCGGCTAGACAATCAAAGCCCTCTGGTTCAGGATTGTCGTTGCCTCCCGGGCAGTAGAAGCCTGCATTGCATGGAGCTGAGGAGGAGAAGATAGAAGTATGATTACAATATTCTGTGGGGATCGACTTAAAGCGACAAGCTCATGGAAGTTGATATTTGTAAAATGAGGTGATCGATTGAGACGATTCCACAAACAATGATCACATGTGTGCACTAGTTTTTTATTAACAATTAACTAATTTTTCCTTTTCTTCACCTTATTAAGTCCATCATTGTCATCACAACCATCATCACTGTGACCATTACAGACTTTGTCATCCTCATCACCACCCCCAATATGATCATCATCGACATCAACATCATCATCATCATCATTCGATCCCCTCCCCTTCCCATCAACTCCTACACCAATGACGTCAACTTTACCACCACCACCACCACCACCACCACCAAAGCAAACAATCTATCCCGTCTCTTACCGGAAGGAGTTTCCAGCTCATAGTCTCCACAGTAGTAGCCCGGATCGCAGTCTATTGGTCTGGATGCCCCCGCTGGGCAGTAGGTACCAGGTGGACATCTGTTGCCGGTGTAGTTGACCGCCGGACAGGTGCAGTCCGAGATGACCGATGCATTGCCTGCAATACAAATTATATAACAATACCATATATAACAATATATATTTTTGAACAGATCTTTGTTCATTATTAATCGTAGAATAACATAGTTTAAGTAGGGCATTGAAACTATTTCTTGAATTTTTAACAGGTTATAAAAAAACACTCTTCAAATCGTGCATTACCATGGACTAAACAGGCTCGGAGTGAATACAACAGGATTGGTGTGAACTGGACAAGGGGTCTATAAAATACAAGCCATGGTTTTTAATAGACTCCTCCACTATGTTTTACCACTGTGCCAATCTTAAATGATTTATTTAAATAATTGTATAATCATTTGTAAAATGTTTGGTTTATTGAATTTGCATGTTGCCTATTCATTTGATTATGTTATATCATTTGGAAAACCTTGAAACCATGAAGGATCATCAAATGGAATAAACCTGGAATAAACTCAATATAACTAGAACAAGTTCGACTGGAATCAGAAATTCAATCTAGTTTGAATTGGAACACCAACCTGTCGGTAGAGGCATAGAACTAGCCGATCCTCCAGTGCAGAACCAGCCGGCCGAGCAGTTACCCGTCGGCGCCGGCAACCCCTCGCCCTGGCAGTACATCCCCGGAGGGCAAAGGTCGCAGGAAGTGCTATCCTGCTGTATGGCGAGTGCGTTATAAGTCCCTTCCGGGCATGGGTACTGGATGGCGTAGCCGGTGCTAAGGGGGCAATAGTAGCCCTCGGGGCAGGGGTACATGGTAGGGTCACTGGTGTTGGATGGACAGTAGTAGCCGGCTGTGCAGGCGCCACATGAGGATTGCTCTGTATGATAGGAACACAATGAATCCAATGATAAATCTAAATGCGGTATGGACTTTCTGACATGAATTGGAGAAAAAGTGCCCGCATATTTCACTAGCAGTGTATGTACAAATATCGGATTTATTTAATCCACTTAAAGAGTATAATGAGATGAAAAAAAGAAGGAAAAGAAAGGAGAAACCATTCAGGAGAGCAGAATATGAGGAGGTACTTTGTCCATTTTCATTTTTGGGAAACAACATACATGGTTGAAAACAATTGGAACATTTCAGAAGGATGCATAAAAAAAAAAATTATTTCTACAATTACCACTATCACAAAGCTGAAACACTTCATGCTTTCTTAAATTTACTGACAGTTTCGGTTTAAGAAATAAATATTTCAAATGATCTGAGAAGAGAGAAAGCTAAAGAGACAGAAAGTGGGTTATTTCTTACGTGGGCTACTGGTGTAGGTGCCAGCGTCACACTCCAACGGAAGAACCGAACCCGTCGGGCAGTAGCTTCCTTCGGGACAGACTCCGCCCACTCCGGTATGGCTACCGGAGGGCGTCGCCACGTCGACCCCGTATTCACAATAGAAGCCTTGCGTGCACTGGCTGTCTTCGCGACCGAGACCGGGTGTGCTGCAGTAATATCCACCTGGGTCGAAAAAAGATGTGAAGGATTTTTGTGAATCCAATTCACAAGCATTTATGATTTAGTTTCAGGATTCATCCTCTACCAATATTCCTATCCTTCTCATTATTCTCCATCTTATGTTTGTACCAGAAATATACATCAACTTGTAAACATTTTATGTACCTGTGATTGAATTAGGTATAAATGATTGAAAACTGAATCAGGCATTAATCTCTTCAAAAACCATCCAGGTACCAATCACTTTTTAGCTTTCCTAAAAACTTGAAAATAATTTCAGTAAATATTATCATAATTACTCTGATAATCTCTCCCCCCCCCCTCTTTATTGTCTGTAGTGCAGTATACTGCTATCAACATCTTTGTCCAAACTACCACAATCACAATAAACAAAGATGGTACAAACCTAACAAAACATGATTAAATCAAGACACAACAAACAAAATACAAAGAATGAAATAGATAAAGAAAGAATAAGAGCATTATGAGAAAGCCCTACAGCACAATAATCACACTGATGCTATGTGGTACACTGTATGAAATATCATTTGTAAATTGCTCCCAAGTTGGCCATCCAATATTCAAATGTGCATCTTCTTTTGTATCTTCATACATGTATATCGAATTGAAATCCAACTACCACATACATTACTTTGTCAACCCTCCTGTTTGATGTTTTCGATTAGTTAAACCAGCCTTACTTTATTCTACACATATTCTTTTGGCATGTGTAGAATTTGCAATGTTTTGTTTGTTATATATTTGAAATGAATAAATCAAATCAAATCAAATCAAAGAGCGTCAGAATAAGCTACCTGTGCAAGGCGTGCACTCTGATTCCTGGGCCAACCCGCTGCTGTTGCCAAAGTAGCCAGCGGGGCAGGCGATGGCGTCGTGGCCCGTGCCCTCGGGACAGTAGTAGCCCTGGGGGCAAAGGTCAGCCGTGTCGCCGTGGATACACTGTCGTCCGGCGGGACAGACGTAGCATGCAGCCGCCCCGGTGTGATTGACGTAGGTTCCATTGGGGCAAGGGACGGGGGCTACGGAGCCAAGCTCGCAGAAGTAACCTGCTGGGCAGATGTCACCTGTTTAAGGGAGAGGATTGTCAGTTTCCATGTGCAGAAGGTCATGTTTTGCAGACACCAGACTTGGTGGAAATACCCTTAATGGGTGTACAAGTCTGCACACAGCAAATCGTAAGCCTATCTCAAGAAGTACCCCCTCGTCTCCGAGAGAGTCTTCAGGTGATAGAAATGTCAGATAATGAATTTACCATATGGGGAAAAGCACAGAATTACATAGAGCCTGTTGGTCATAGAACTGAAGGCTAATTCTGGTGATTGACACCACATGTTTTTTGGTAAACACCCATGAGTTCCCACTCCTATTTGTCTTTAAGGTCGATTCTAAATGAAAAATCTCAGGCATTAAACAATATCAAAACAAAGTGCCACAATGCTGCAAGGCGAGGGATTAAGGGGAAACATATTCTGCCTGGCAAACATACATACATGCAAGATAACAGCATGATAGAACTACTCCACGAAGTCGAGATAAGCACACGTTGTTTGTGTGAATACACCCTTATCATGGTAGACAATATTCATGATAACAATACTTTTTATACTAACATTCAGTTCAGCATTTAAAGAAGTGTTATGCCCTTTTACTGAAAATTTCATCTTCTACACAGGCATCATCAGAAAGTACCAATACATAGCTTTAAGCAAGTGTAACAGGTATGTACATGCACAGTTCACTATCTCTCAGAGATTGAAACTTGAAAGCATCGTGCACTTTAGAATTATAATTTGAACCAATAAGAATGGAGAGATTTTCAAACTGACCAATCAGAATAGATTGTTACCTGTGATGCCGTCCTGTGGGTTACTCTGATTGGAGCCTCCTGAGCAGTAGAAGCCTTCTGAACATTCAGCCGTCACGTTGGTCTTGCCGGGGGTCTCGCAGTAAGATCCTAACATTGGCATAGGAAGATGATAAAAGGTTAGTAGTCCCTCTGCGTACAAGTACATGTGCAGCCATTGTGAATAAAATCAACAATCGTAATCAACACTGAAGGAGAGACACCATCGGCCAGTACATCAAGACCCTATTGCACAATGGGTTAAAGTCTGCAGGTGAACCCCGATGTAGTGGTAGACCTGCACATCGGTTATGCCAGGAGGAGGGATACTTGGGGTATAGTGATTAAGTTTGCTTTTCCTCTCTCAGGTACAACATTTTCACCACCATCATCATCATCATTGTCCTAATAATCATTGGCATGCCCTAGCTACGACATTCTACGCAAACCAGATTGTTAACTTCAACTCTAGACTAAACACTACATGAACACATTACCTTAAACCCAATAACAACCCTGACCCTAACTCTAACCCTCTGTCTTTGAAGAAATAATGCCCAGAGTTGTTGTCATCGGAGTATATATAATTCATTAGAGCACTATTAAAAGTCTTATACCTGCACTACAGAGCACAAACACCCTCATAACTGCACTAAAGAGCACTAACACTCACATGCCTGCACTTAAGGGCACTGACATCAGAGCACTATCACCGCATAAGTTCACTATAGAGCACTAACACCCTCATACCTGCACTACAGGGCACACAGTCATCTAGTTCCTCTGCTTCTGCAATGTCTAGGAAGGTTCCTGGAGGGCAGGGCTCCGGGACGTCCGTCCCGTTGGGGCAGTAGTGGCCCGGTGTGCAGACGTCTCCGTAGGCCTTGCCCACTGGCGCGGCTTCCTCAGATGAGCCCAAGCAATAGTAGCCTAGAGAAAAAAAGCACAATAATAATAATATTACACAACAATTTATTAGGCGCTTAATACATTTGTTTCTAAGCGCACCATTGTCTGACTAAAAATTACCAATCAAAACTTATAATAAACACGCAAATTATAAATCTGTTTTTTATTCAATATGTTATGCATACATAATTATAAAAATAAAAATGAGATCAAACATAAGATCAAACAAACAAGGGATAAGAAGGTGTGCACCTCCTTTGACCAACTCACAACTGCGCCCGTGTAGAATATAATTCATGAATTAAAAGATTGTCATACATTGGAAATCTTACAATAGAAAGAACCAACTTTTCCTCTATATGCTGTCAATATATTTCATTCAGATTTGCATAAAGCCGTCGTCCTTCAATACTAACTGTTATCATGCCTTATATCTCTTCTCATATCTCTTCTCACAGCTCAGTCTTCAGCTTCGTAGGTTTTGATCAGTAAAGATTCTTGTTCTATATTTAATTTCATTTGAAGGGAGCAGGTGTGTGCAAGCTTCATAAAATGAGAATATCACAAAATGAATCTGTTGTACACATTTTGTTTTGGGCCACATAGACAGCCATTATTTTCATAACGTTAAAGGCCATCTGTACTAGTTTGGCCAGGGGGGTATAAGATCCACCCAGTGAGGTCACTGACAGGTGGCTATCTCATCAACTCGGCTCTCAATTAACATAAGAAAAAGAGGATCATGGGGAACCAACAGGCACCACTTAGGCATTATTTTCTATTTAGAGGGAGCAAGTAGCTACAAGTAGTACAGTGGGGCGATTTCTGGTTTAACCTATTGCCTTCCAAAACTGGATGATCCATGTATTAAGCCAACAGGAGAAGTTGGATAGACAGATATCTTAGCAAACCCTTACCTGCCCAGCATGGTCCAGAGACAGCGGTCAATCCTGTACGGCCACAGAAGTGACCAGCGGTGCAATTCCAGCATTGGTCAGCACCCATCAGACCAGTCTGGTTACTGAAGGTACCCTTGGGGCATCCCACCCCTGTGACGCTACCGGTCTCGCAGTACCGACCCGCTGGACATTCGTCGCCTGTGATTCCGTCGACGGGCGTGGCACTTGACGCACCCTGGGTGCAGTAGTGGCCTGGGGCGCAGTAGTCGAATGGGGTGGTATTTCCTGGAGTAAGAAAATACGCATGTAATGTACAGGTAGCAGGAAAATTTGGTTCCTAATAATGATGTGTCTTGTTTACCCAGGGTAGCCTCATCAGTATTCATACTGTTCTCCCTGAGGGCCCCGCAATCATAGCATTGCCCCCACTTTAGCTGAGCTACCATAAAAAAGTGCTCAAGCATTCAAGAAATGTATTCTTACCCAATGAGTTCCACTACTATCAGACAAAAATGTAGGGTAACAGCTTTATTATGTCACATTCTCAAGAAACCAAAATCGGCACAAATCAATTTTACACATACTAAACAAAAAAAGATTTTGCAACAAAAAGAAAGAATGCCAATGATCGTACCTTCTCCAGGGCAGTACATTCCCGGTTCACACAGCGTGCACTGTGTCTCGTTGTAAAGTCCAGTCTGGTTGCTGTATGTTCCTTCAAGGCACAGGTACTGGGTGCCGAATTCCGTTCCCTCGGGGCAGTACGACCCTCCTGGACAGATTGTGGGAACGTCCACGCCCCGGTAACTACGGTAACGGCCGGTGAAGTTGCCGGATTCTGTGACGTTTTCGGCATCCAAGGTCTCATAGTCCCCTGAAGTATTAACAAGTCAGAGAAGCCATATGACATTGTAGGCTCAAACAAAATTTGTAGTTCAATATTTTTCTTTTTTAATTAAAAAATGATGTTTGTTCTATTCTGGGATACATGTTCCAGGTGCATTCACACCATGATAATTTTTCTATACAAAATAAATTCCTAAATTTAATCCAAGATCAAATAATACACTTAGCTCTAACCCATAGCCTACACCTGACCATGAAAGAAAGGCCAGACTCAGAAGCCTATATGTCACCCAGGCACTATGATAATTCTTTCTACCTTATTCTCTGGTCACCAAAATACTTCGTAGTAGGGCACACATCACAGTCATTCTGCATGCACATTGTAATGTCTAGCATTATAATAGTTTTATATCATCATATCATAAACATCCCTTCTAAATTCTATGTTACTCACCAAACGCCTTGCAGTACTGCTACTACTATTACTGCTACTACTTATACTACTACTACTACTACTACTAATCATGTCTAGCATTACAAAATATTTTTATATCATCATATTATAAACATCCCTTGTAATTTCTCTGTTACTCACCAAACGCCTTGCAGTACTGCTACTACTATTACTGCTACTACTGATACTACTACTACAACTAATCATGTCTAGCATTACAATATATTTTGATATCATATTAGAAATATCCCTTCTAATTGATACAGAAAACTTTCATCAGTTGGGGATAATGATAACATTTAGCTTCTAATTTCTCTGTTACTCACCAAATGCCTTGCAGTAGGACCCCTCGGGGCAGACATCACAATCACTCTGTTTCCAGTGAGGCTGGTAGTACCCCGACGGGCAACCGGTCTGGTTCCAGCTGCCCTGCTGACAGAAGTGCCCGGGGCTACAAGCCAGGTCAGTCGGCTGCGACGTGTTCTGGCCCTCGGGGCAGTAGTAGCCTGCGGCGCACTCAGCCGTGGGGCTGTCCAGGCCGTAGTTCTCACAGTACATACCAGCGGTGCACAGCAAGCAGTCGCTTATGTTTGTGTTCATTGAAAATGCTGAAAATAAATAAAATAAGAATTATTATATATCAAAAAGCCTTTAGTAAAACCATGATGTACGATTAGTGAAATGTGTATTAATATATTCTTTTCTTTAAAAAATAGTTTTCAATTGCCAATACACAACAGTGAACATCTACTATAATTAGATTCATGAAGTCCACTTCCTTGGAAAAACATGTCAAGTCTACCTGAGGCATTAAGCAAATACAGTATTAAACTAAAAAAATGCAACAAGATTCAGGTACTGATCGTATTAATTGTCCTTTTTTGTAATATTTTAGAAATTCAATGTTTTACGTAGCAATTACAACTTTCTTGTTCTTACATATACATATCAATGTGAAATTCATATAAATTCTAGATTACCTCAGAAATTTCAATGAAGTTAGTTCCCTTAGAAATTTGGCAATTTAAATTCCTCTTGCATTTCTTATGAGACACTCCTGAACAGCCCATGAAATGTTCAATTTTGGGGTTATGAAACATTGTAGTGGTAGTGGTTGTTATTTCACCTGACTGCTATGAAAGCATAAATGCTTGTTAGTAAGCAACCAGAGGATCAACGGCTTAAGGTCCTCTCCGACAGACCTGGTAATGAGGATTAATGCCTTACCAAAGGTCACTCAGCGCATCGCCTTGGTTTAGAACCCGGGTCACCGGATTACGAGACCACTGCTCTACCGACTGAGCTATCGTGCCTCCTCTTCCTCAAACTTCTGACTTACGTGAGAATGTTCCTGGTGGGCAAGGTTCCTCAATGGAACACTTAAACAGCAAATGAAACGTTCAAATTGGGGGTAAAGAAACATCAAATTTCAGACTTACGTGAGAATGTTCCTGGTGGGCAAGGTTCCTCGATGGTTGTTCCCTCGGGGCAGTAGTATCCCGGTGAGCAGGTCATGGGGTCGCGAACCTCTGCGCTTCCGTTGCAGAAGTATCCCGCCACGCAGTCACCGTCGGGGATGGCGTTGGCGTAATCTTCACAGAACTCTCCAGGAGGGCATTGGAGCGGTTGGTCGGAACCTTGAGGGCAGTATGTACCTGTGAGGGAGAGAGAGAGAGAAGGGAAGGATGAGGACAATCTCACTTCAGACCTTCATAATCCTATTGCCAGTTGATGATATTGATGATATTAAATGCTATAAAATAAAATCAGAAATGACATAACCTGGGGGGTGTTTCACAAAGACTAAGATCGACTTTAAGTTGGATTCAAATATGGCAGGCCATTCATGCCACTGGTTGCTCTCACCGTTATGAACCTTAGATTATATTTTTTCCTTCAATAATGAACTATCAAATTCTGTAGATTTGTGACCATGATTTGTACGTCCATTGAGAGACCAATGCCAGTAAATCGTGAGAGCAAACCGTGGCATGAACATCCTGCCATAGTTAAGTCCAACTTAAAGTTGATCTTAGTCTTTGTGAAACACTTCCCTGATTACAATTGTACATTTTAACTTTGACTTGCTTCAATATAACAAAGTATTCTTCATACCTGGTGGGCAAATGTCTCCAGTGCTGTTGAGCGAGTAGACGGGACAGTCCACCATGAGCTCTGAGATGAGGGTCTCGTTCACCTCTGGCTGAGGTTTGCTGCTGTAGGCACCCCGGGTGCAGTACCAGCCTGGGGAACAGTCAGCCGTCGGGACATCGTTCCCATCACCCTCACAGTACTTGCCAGCTGTAGAGAGAGAGAGAGAAAGAGAGAGAGAGAAAGAGAGAAAGAGAGAGAGAGAGAGAGAGATTATAGATTGATCAGCTATTGCCAACAGTCCAAACTTAAGGCAAACTCAGGTTTGTAACATAAATTTCAGGTCCAACAAAGTACTGACTATTGACATACAATCATTTGCATCAAGGCAAGTCACAAGAATGTATGCATTAAATTTGGTTACATTACGAAAATGGCCTATTGAGAAGGAATTGATGTGCTGGGAAACTAACCTGTGCAAGGCATACAGTCAAAGACATCATCGGCTCTGGTCCTGTTGTTATATGTCCCTGCAGGGCATGGGTACTGTGTGGAGTACTCCGTTCCAGTTGGGCAGTAATAACCTGTACATAGAAAAACAAAAGATTGGAATAAAGTCTTGTGTACACTGCTGTGTTTTAATTTTAAGACATACAATCAACAAATTATTCATACTCCTTGTAAATCTTATATTTTCGTGGATTTTGATAACTCAAGAATGAAAGGTGGACTGGCTGAATTAGGGCCTTCGTTGAATACATTTTTGTTGTTGTAAGCTTTAGTATGTTACATTCTTGAACAAAATAAATCAGGAAAAATCAAGTTTGTTTCCCGTTTGCTTTTGTTCAAAACTGAAATCAAACTGAGCGTCCTTGCTATGCTGCAGAACATAATTGGCCAGCATAGACACATCAGGTACTGACGTAATCTCGATGTAATTTCTCAGATAAAAAATCACAAACTGAAATGAAGATTGTGTTGTCTAGATCATTACCTCTAGGGCATGGTGAATCCATGTAGGTGGTGGAGTTGGCGACGCAGTAGTAGCCTTGTTCACAGTCCAGGCATGCAGCCTTGGTGGTGAGTGAGTTGTAGGTTCCAGCCTCGCAGGAGATGGGTTCTGGAGTGGCTCCGGGACAGTACGTTCCCTCTGGGCACGGTCCTACATGTGAAAACAGGAGGAGGGGGAGGGGGTTAACATTGTAAATGAACAAAACAAGATTTCTAGAAACAGAGGTATAGATGATTCTCATATACACCACTTCTAACCCACATGATTTTTCATTACTGTATACAGTACATGAAATGATCAGCTAGGCAGTTTGTCAACCAATTCTAAAATTATTCAAACATATTTGTGGCTTTAATACACCCAGTAAATAAGATCGATTGATCGATCTGAATTGAAAAACAAGTCAAAAAAAATATTGGAAGCAGCGGGACTTGAACCTGCATCTACTGCTTGCCGGGCAGCGACTCTACCGCCAGGCCATCACTGGTCCATGGCACAGTCATGATGAACTAGAAACAAATACTGGGTGTAAGCCACAATTATGTTTAAATAATTGAAATATCTCCCAGGAAGCATTACATTTATTTTTAAAAAACAATTCTAAAATGTTGTTCAAACATTTTTTCTTTTTTCAGATTCCAAACACAGAGAGCAACATTCAATTTTCCTGTGTTCACTGGATTCACTGGATGCAATTTTTAGCTGAATTGCATTAATGCCATTCATTCAATTTCTTAATAATTTCTCCAGGATAATTTTGTTTTGGTTTACATTGGTGTTTATCATGTGGGCTATTCCTAATTTGATCTTAAAAAGTTTTGAAGGACAGATTTTGTTCAGAGAAATTGTCAATCAATTTAAAGTCAAAGATAGAAGTACATGTAATAAGCAAATAGCTTAGTCAGAAAACTTCAGAACAATTCTCTTAAATACACACAGCTTCATGTTAACATCCTAAAAAACAAAGAAATTATTATAAATCAAATTATAAAATCAGTGCGAACAGGCTCTGAATCAACATACCTCCAACTCCAGTGTTATTGCTGTTGGGGGCGGGTGTGTTCACACCGATCTCACAGTAATATCCAGAGGCGCAGGGTCCAGTCACGTTGACCCTACCCGGTGTGTCGCAGTAGTATCCCGGGTCGCACTGGGTGCACTCGTCTGCTGTCGCTAGCTCCTCTGTTGGACCGTAGGTACCTGACCACACAGAAGAATCATAATAATAATAAAAAACATTCTTATATAGCGCATGTCACAAAAATCAATTGAAGTCCCTATGCGCTCAGAAAAAAGAAAAGAAGGGATAATAGCAGACATGAGGGAGGAGAAGAGAAAGAAAAACTGGTTTGTCATAACATTGTACTATTTGAACAAAAAAAGAAATGTGTCTTTAAGAGACTCTTACAATTTTCTACTGTATCAACCTGCTTAAGATGACTACTGTAGGTAATTTATTCCATAACTCTGCAGCTGCCAGTTGAAAGGATCTCGCACCATAGTAATTTGTTGATATTGAGGGAGAAACTAACAAGGATTTTGACTGAGAGCGAAGTTTTCTTGCTGGGCAATATTTTGTTATCAATTGTTGTAAGTAATCAGGGCCTAATCCTTGCATGCACAAGAACACCAACGTCAAAATCTTAAAATCAATTCGACAGAGGTTAATTTAGAATGTTACCAGCATGTACATGCATATCTGGCTACATTTTGCTGTTGTGGTGGTATTCATTCACTTGAATCTCAATCAAAGGGTTGACTCCATGTGGCTCATTTTAAATCTTACTGTTGTTTTGTATTCACTCTTCACTTAATTTTGTCTTTGCCGATTACAAAATTTATTTAAAAAAACGTTGGATCAAAAAGCCTTGACTTACCGATAGGGCAAAGGTCATCGGGTAGCGCCGTTCCCAGGGGACAGAAGTATCCCATGGGGCAAGGCAGCGGGTTGATCTTGTTGGAGTAGCAGTAGTAGCGGGCGGGGCAGGTGTAGCAGGCATCGGCTTGGGTGTGGTTCATGTAGTCACCTAAGAAAGAGAGAGGGGGGTATTACATATGAGGTAAAAACATTAATCGACAATATATAAAGATTTACATATATATGACCCTTTTCTATTGCGAAGTTTGTAAACAAACACACATATAAACCACTTTCAAGAATCTTGTTCTTTCAGAACTACTTAAAAACCTAAATCTTTGGATGTAAATACAAAATACTTAAGTTTTACAGGAGTACAAGAACATCCCTCGTTTATAAAGGGAGATGCAGTATAAGTGTACATGTGAGAACATGTGAGAAACTTGGACAGAAGCATGGGGAAATTAATTATTGGGCAACAAAATGGGAAATTTGTGATGCGAAAATATGAATGTTGGGAGAATACCATCATAAACTCATTAACTAAATCTTCTCTCTCTCTCTCTCTCTCCCTCAGCATTATTCAAAGCCACTTCTTGGGCAAGAGATCTCATTGTAACATGATTTCAACTCGAAACAGTGCCCTAATTCTGTAACTCTACCTACCGTCTGCGCAGGGTTCATAGTAGCTGCTTCCTTGGACACAGAATGCTCCTGCTGGACAAACGGCACCCGTTTCACCGTCCATGGGCGTGGCATTATCAGCCCCTCCCACACAGTAGAAACCAGCATCACAGTCACCTGACAGATACAAAAGTCATGTGACATGGACAGATTAAATTAGATTAAAAAGACAGGTTAAACATGACTTTATGCATATATAAATGTCACCCTCCATTGGCGTGGTATTTTGGCCCACTGCATCAGTCACCTGATACATCGAGAGAGATCATGTGACATTGACAGATTCAGATAAGATTCTGTATTCATGGCATTTATAAAGACATTCTCTTCTATCCGAAGCATGCATGAGGTACCCATAAGAATATTATACAAACTTATAAAATGTAATTTTATTTTCGTTAGAATTCCCAAAATGTGATAATGAATGTTACAAGGCAAAGAGCTGTTGGGATCCAGCATTTATAAAGATTTTCCTTAAATCATGGGTAGAATTGAAAGATGATAACAACACCAATGCAAAAAAGACACAATACTACATATACATGTACAAAAGCGCAACAACCTCATCATCAATGAAAGTCTCCAAAATAATAATAATTCTCACATTTGTATAGCACCTTTCTAAGCACTTTACAATTGCAATCATTATTACCCTGGTTATTGGATTCAATTTTCTGCATATAAAGTACATGCTTCCAGCAAGGCTCAATTTTACAAGTGCACACGTGCCAATCCAACCGCATTAGCTTTCGCATCCTATAGGGTACCCATTTAACACCTGGGTGGAGAGTAGCAAATATAGATTAATGTCCTGCCAAAGGACACTAGTGCAGCGGCAGGACTCAAACCTCGAACCATGTGACCCACAGTCCGGTGACATATCCACTAGACAAATACACCTCAAGAATGACAACTGCACCATGAATCCAAATCTCACCTGTAAATTTATTGTATTATTTGATAAAAGGAGACATGTGCAACTGATGTAACACTCTTTGTTTTACCGATATATCACAACATGTACTTTATTCAAATCTATTGTTTTGTTCTTGCTCAAGAATGATTGAATACAATTTTTCTTTGGAAAAAAAAGTCTCACCTGTATAGTTAGTCATGCCCTGTACTGCACAGTACTTGCCACCGGGGCAATCCAAGCAATCAGTCAAGTTGGCCTGGTTGGACAGAGGATTGTAGGTCCCCGTGGGACAGTTCTCCGGTGCGGGGCTACCCTCGGGGCAGTATGACCCAGCCGGGCAGTCGTCACCGTAGCTCTCCCCAGAGGGGTTGGGGTTGATGGCCCCCAGAGTGCAGTAGTGGCTCTCCTGACATGTTCCGCTAGGGGAAGTCAGTCCTGGGGAAAGTTAAGATGGTGGAAACATGTAAATCATACATTGTTTCAATTCAATATCAAATTGGGGGTAGTCCTTGACAAACCATTTTTGATTTTTTGAATTTTGACTACTCCTTCTACATTTGCTGATTTTTTTCTCTTTAAAATATACATTGTTCCATATGGAGTCACTTTATATATGCTGTACATGTTCTATTATTGTATTTTATGTATATGTATTCTATTGTATGTATTTTCCTATGCTTGGCATTTGTGGAGAAATAAATTGGATTGAATTGAATTGAAATTAAAAACTACTGCTAAATACAAAAATACAAATTTTAAAAACCACAAGAGTGGATCCAGTAGATGACTTTGACACACTCCTAAAGGGGTGAATCTTTATCTTTTGTGTTCTTACCTTCAGTTAAGCAGTAATAACCAGGGGTGCACAGTTCACACTCTGTAACATTTTCCAGTCCCGTCTCATTACTGAACGTTCCCTGAGGACACTTAACCCCCTGGTCTGAACCCTTCGGGCAGTAGTAGCCTGGGAGGCATTCGTAACCGGTTTCTCCGTCGGTGGGATGGGAGTTGTTTGCACCGGACACGCACACAAAGCCTGAATCACATAGGTCTTTGTATTCGATCAAGCCTGTGTTCGTAGAGAGAAGTATGAGAAAGTTTACATGAATGACCCTGTGTGAATGCAAAATAATAATAATCAGAAACTGATGAAGAAAACAAAAATTGTTTTTCTACAATAGCTGCAATAGCATTTACACTTTTTACCGTGGAAAGTGTATATACATGTAATATAAGCAATCTACTGTTTACAGTGTATCTAATTTTTTTAATTCATGCTTCAGACTGCATACATTTTCTATTAAAAATAACCCCTAAAACATCACGATCTTCAAATTGACAAATTTATTCTCTTTTGTTATTACTATAACTTGGCATCTTTATGAAACACATGATATTTTGCTGTCACAATGAACAAACATATATGCTTATACATGGTTGTATGCCTTGCCTTGACGAGGTAAAGCCCATTCATAGTGCACTTCAAACGTTAGTATTGCCAATTTGAAGAGCGATGCTGATTCGCTCAACCGCAATACTACAAGACCTACCTAGATCATCACAGTACATCCCTCCAGGATATTTTTTTATTTAAAAAAAGTCCTAAAACATCACAATCTTCAAATTGAACAGCCCATTCATAGCGTACTTCAAACGTTAGTATAGCCAATTTGAAGAGCGATGCTGATTCGCTCAGCTGCAAGACTACGAGACCTACCTAGATCATCGCAGTAGGTCCCTCCAGGACAGGCCTGGCAATCATCTGCACTGTCCCGCTGGGTCCTGTTGCTGAAGGTTCCGTAAGGGCAGGGGAACTGCGTGGCAGATTCCGTGCCAGGTGGACAGTAGGAACCGGCTGGGCAGACTGTCGGGTTGACGACACCGTGAGAGGCAACGCCATAGAAGGAGGCCGCCTCGTTTGCGTCGCAGTAGCTGGGAGTAAAGGGAAAGAGAGATGGATTGGTTATAAGGAAACAGAGCACCAACTGGGGAGGGGACTGATTGTAATCGTTCCAAGAACCGAATATCAACAAGAACACTTCTATCAGCATAAGGTCTGGTAGTATCCAGTGGTGTAGTATAGGTCTAGTTATATGGAGGCACTGGTGTTGAGGGGGAGGGGGCTCTGATCCTCCAAGTTGATGAAAAGGTAGAGTAAATGGCCATCAAGTGAGAAAAGAGATGGAATCACTATTATGATAATACATGAGATTTGTAAAACGCCAAATCCTCTTGAAAAGAAATGTTCATAGTGTACTTGTTCCCCCTTAAAGGCAGTTGTTGCCTACCTCCTTCTCTTCCTTCCGACAGTAGAGTATATTTGTATAGAAGCTGCAACTATATAAATTGATCTAATTATTATTAACCGCCCAAGGAAGACACAAAAAGTGGACTTTGTAGACAGGTTCCTCAGTACATGTTTCAATGAGAAACCATTTTCAAGGGAAACAAAAAAAATGTGGTCTTTGTAGACAGGTGGTCACTAAAGCAGGTTTGACTGTATCATTATAGATGACTTACTATCCTTGACTGCACTCCTTACACTCCCAGGCTCCTACTTCATCCTGGTACTCTCCAGACGGACAAGGGCTTGGGTCAGGGCTGCCCGTCACGCACAAGTGACCGATGGTACAGTTATACTCCTCGGGTGCGGCCGTGTCTTGACCAGCCGGGCAGTAGTAGCCCTGATCGCATTCGTCCGAAGGAGCGGTCAAGGCGTTGCCGGCACAGTACATGCCGGGGATGCAGTCCAGGCAGTTGGCTCGTTCAGTGTTTTCTGTGGTAGGAAGAAGTGCGAGAATGCAACAATGAAATTATCAAAACACTTTCGCGACAATCGTTTCAACAATTATGTGGTTTGGCTCAATAACTTTTGATTTCAGAACCCAACAAAATATAATACCAGAAGCAGGAGTACGAAGAGCAAAGAGAATTGATGTTCAATTACATGAGGTCCCATCATATTTCTCTTAGTTAAATCAGTACTCCATATTGACCACTTATCTTTGTTATTTATTAAGTATTATTGAAAAAAATAATTTGTACTTTATTTGAAATGTATAAGTAACATGAGAAATATGAAAATAAATGGCATGAAATGAAATGAAATGAAAGTAATTTATCAATTACATGCACTTCTTCAGCTAAAAACCTCAAATGAGTTGCAGGAATTCAGTTTTTGGTTAGGTGCCTTTCTGAAACTAAAGACTCTATGACTTTCCACATCTATACACATGTACGTGTAACACTTATAATCTACTCCAGGAGAACATGATGGCAATCAATAACATCTTTACCTCTTTTTTCATCCATTGAAGGACTTGTGAATTCTTGGTGGTTTTGAGTCGTCAGGAATCATTAAAATTTATCTTGCTTGATGTAAGCTTCAACCAAGGATTGAACCCAGAATTTCTCATAAGTGAGTCAAGAGCCTTTACAACTACATGTACATGTACACTACAGCTACACTCCTGGCGCTCGACAAAGTTCTATAAATACACCAACTTTGAATAAGCACCCTTATAAATATTCTATCAACGAAACACAAGAGCACACAAGCAAGTTGATGGAGAGGTAATTTTCATGTGAGCCTTGACATGAAATGATTTCATCCCTTATATTCTTTAATCCTTCACCTTTACATGTTCATGTATATACACAGGTTTCTAACGATATGGCAAAGTTTCCAAGGACTTACGTGTGGTGTTAGAGAATGTCCCTGCAGGGCATGGCGTAGGTGTAGGCGATCCTTCCACACAGTAGTATCCCTCTGGACAGATACCATAGTCGGGATCAGGCTGGGAAGCACTACCATTACAGTAATAACCTGTTGGGAGATACAGAAATAATTGGGCTAACTATCTTTCATCACACAATTTACTTTTGACCAATCGTAGAGCAAAATTCTTAGTATGTGGAATATAATAATAATTATCTGTTCATGAATAGCGCATAACACATTATGATATAATGTCCTAACTCGCTTCCAAAGAGCTTTGGAAATTATTACCCTCGCTTTAACTCTGGCAGCCATTATCAGCACACAGTGCACTTCAAGGAATAATCCTACCAGGTACCCATTTACCTCACCTCTGTGGAGTAAATGTAGATGAACACCTCGCAAAAGGATGTTAGTGTTGTGGCAGGGATTTGAATCCTGTATCTGGTGGTTCACAGTCTGGAGACTTATCCACTGAACAACAACACCTCTATATTCTTTGTAATTACTGTATCTTCTTAAAGCACAAAACATCCCTGCCTGGTAAAGCATACTCTTACACCCAAAATGACCATTCCATTTCTAATATAGGGGAGTTCCAACAATTACCTGCATCACAAAGATCCTGAGGCTCAGCCAATCCATAGTCCATGCAATACGATCCGGCGTCGCAGGGCAACGGGTAGTAACTTCCACTGGGACAATACGTTCCTGGCCAGCACTTGCCCCCGGTGTAGTTGGTAAGGGGGCAGGAGCACTCGGACAGGTTGGTGGCGTTGTCTGATTGGAGGGGCTCGGCCATGTATGATCCTCCTGTGCAGTACCACCCATCGCTGCAGTTACCGGAAGGTGCGCTTAGGCCATCGGCTGCAAAGGAAGAAAAAAAAAAGATGTAGAATTAGATATTCTATTCATTCTGGCAATCCATGGAACAATTGATCCCCTCGATGACATAAGTACTTGATGTCATACCTTCTGTATAAATGGTCGAACATCCTTGCATCAAAAATGGTTGAAGTCTCTTTCCCTATATCCATGCAAACTAGAAGGAATGTTCCATTTAATGCTAAAAGGGTTCGCGCACACTAGATAGTCAGATGTCTTTGGAACATGCAGTTCTCAAATCTACAACCCTGCTTTATAAATGGCTGAATCGTCTATCCACATATCCCTACATACTAGAGGACTGTACCATTCAAATTTATAGGGGGAGTACACACTTACTTTCACAGAATTCACCAGGTGGACAGGAGAGACAGTCTTCAAGATCGTTGCTTCCGTTGACCGGGTTGTAGGATCCCATAGGACATGGGTTCTCGTATCGACTGGCAGTCATCTCTGGGCAGTAATAACCTGAAGAAGAAAACAAATTAAAATCACATGAAGACTTTGACCTTTAACCTCTTGCATGATGGCAGAACAATGCAACTAACAGCTATGAGAGCTAATAGAAACCATCAACACAAAAAAAAGGAGATTCAACCACTTATTCAAATGCATTACATTTCTTCCCTGTATTATGTGAGAGTTGTGAAATACACAGTGCCTCTTGATGACAATTTTCTTTTCAGATAACAGATGAATCAATAAATCAAATTATAAATTTGTTCTAACACAGATAAAAAGGAAATTAATGCCAATTTGAAGAGATACAGATTTGAATTTAAAGCGCTCACCTTCTGGGCAGATAGTATCCTCATATGTCGTTGCGTTCTGAAGACAGTAGTAGCCCTCGGGGCAGGGAGTGCACGTCTCCTGGGTTGTAAGCTCTGTGTAGTAGCCTGCGGGGCAACCGAGCGGGACAACACTGCCCTCGGGGCAATAGTGACCCTGTGGACAAATGTTGCCTAGTCCGGTGTTACCGACACCCGTCGGCTCCGGCATGTCCACTCCTGTTGTTGATGGTCAAGAACAAGAAAAGCATTGATAAATGAGGGGCAGGTTTCACGAAAGGAAATGGGCTGGCCACAGTTCTGAGAAAATCTCAAGATGAGCCCCCCCAAAAAAAAAAAAAAAAAAAATAAAAAATAAATAAATAAAATAAAATGCCCTTAGGGTCTAAAAATTTAAAAGAGGGAACAAACATTCAAGTATGATGGTCACATTTTAAAATTTAAAGTTCATGTATCCTCATTTGAGTTTCAAAGGGGAAAAAGGAATATGTGATTTCCTGCCAACATTTGCCACTCTCCACCCAGGTGTAGGAAATGGGTACCTGGTAGAAATACTTTGCTTGAAGGCTTTGAGCATCTGAGGACAGCTGGGCCGAAGCAAACGTAGTAATATTACTTTGTAGGTGATTTGAATATCCCCTGGGATGCAATATGTGTGCCATATGAACAAGATTTTAATAGGCGGAAAACAAAAGATGCTGTATTGCCCTTTAGGTGCTTAAAAATGTGTCAGTCGGTCAGAAATCTTTTCCTTTTTTTTTTTTACTCCCTCTTGCTTATTTCTAAAAATACAGTAAAAATAAAAAAAATTAATAATAAGTAAGTTTCAAGTTTTTTGGATAGTCGCAAAGGGCAATACAACACCTTTTTTTTTATAGGCCTTACGATCATTTGCATTGTTATCATTATCAAAATTCCTCTCTTACCGTATTCACAGTAGTATCTAGCCGAGCAGTTTCCCGAGACGTCCGACAGCCCTGGTTCCTGGCAGTAATTGCCTCCGTCGCACTGGAGGCATTGGCTCTCTTCGTAGATACCCATCTGAGGGTTGTAGGTGCCCTGAGGACACTTGTAAAGGTCAGCACCGGTCTTAGCTGGACAGTAGTGACCAGTGATACAGGGGTCAGCTCGGTCGCGATTCACGCAGTAGTAGCCTGAAGAAAGAAATTGGTTTATAAAACAAGGTTGAAATTCAGTTACTCAAGCCTATATTTAATCTGCATTTGGGTGATGAAAATTAGCAACAAAGAAGTTCTGAACATAGCAAACAAAGAGAGAGAGCTGATTAATGCAGTGCAGAAGAGAAAACTAGTGTATGTTAGTCATGTGATGAGAGGAGGAGGATTGCAGAAGATCTTGCTGGAAGGAATGATAGAGGGTAAACGAGAAAGGTGTAGACAGCAAATCACTTGGTTTGATGATGTCAAGAAATGGATAGGTCTTAATTACAGGGAGGTTAGAACAAGGGTACATGACAGAAAATGATTGAGGTGCATAGCCGCCAACCCCTTCCGAAGGGCCGGCACTAGATGATGATGATGCCACTCCTAACAGGGGTTATATTTGATAAATGGAAGGAAGGAACCACTCGACTGCTAGATGAGTATCCTCAAGAGGGAAGTGGGATAACAAAGTTTAAAGTTGGATAACAGAAGTGTCTACGATGCATTAATCTCCATTTGTCACGTGATGAGACCACTGGACTATGACACCTCTATGTATATACACACAGTTTAATCAATTAATTTATCAACCAATCACTATATTAATCAAACTCAACAATATTATTTTCACTATCCAAACAAGAAGTCAAACAAATTATGATTTTGTCCATACCTTGTGGGCAATCATCACAGGCATCTGCCCCGGAGTAATTGGTGTAGGTTCCGTTGGGGCAGTAGACATGAGTGGGGGAGCCTTGCTCACAGTAAGACCCAGGGGGGCAGATATCACCCGTTATGCCGTCCTGTGGGGCGGGGTTGCTTGCTCCGAGGGTGCAGTAGAACCCGGCATAGCATTCACCTGAAGAAAGGAAAAGGAATTTCAAGTTTTTCTTTGCTAGGAACTGAATAATTACATACATTAGTTGTTAAAGAAGTGAACAGAGCATGCAGAATATGTATCTAACCATGTGTATAATACAGGTATCCTATATTTAAAGAATATATTCATACATTTATTGACTATACATTATTTATCGCTTTGTTTCTATTGGTATTAATTAGCATATATAAAATGACCATACTCTGTGTTTCTATAGTCTTTTAGCAAACTATGTACATGTATGTAAACCATCCTCTTTTGACTTAAAACATAAATGGAATTATCGTTAATCAAAGAACGTAGTGCAAAAGAAAATTTCTTGATTGAAGAAGTAACAGCAAATGCCATATTAAGTGTACAGCAGTGGCATAGACCAGATGTAATCATCATCACAATAACAATCATCATCATCTTTACCACAATCATCATCATCATCATCACCACCATAATCATCATCATCATCTTTATCACAATTATCATCATCATCATCACCACCATAATCATCATCATCATCTTTATCACAATTATCATCATCACCATCTTTACCACAATCATCATCACCACCATAATCATCATCATCTTTACCACAATCATCATCATCATCATCACCACCATAATCATCATCATCATCTTTATCACAATTATCATCATCACCATCTTTACCACAATCATCATCACCAACATCACCACCATAATCATCATCATCATCTTTATCACAATTATCATCATAATTATCTTTATCACAATCTCCACCATTATCATCATCATCTTTATCACAATTATCATCATCATCACCATTATCACAATCATCATCATCTTCTTCATCATCACCATCATCATCATCATCATCAACCATCATCATCATTACCATCATCATCCCCATCATCATCAACACCATCATCATCCCCATCATCATCATCATCACCATCATTATCTCCATTCTCATCAACGTCATCATCATCATCATCTGTACATACCTGTCTCTGCTGCTTGACCTGTGGTATTGCAGTACATGCCCGATGTACAGGGCAGGCACGCCGTATCATTCGTCATCATATCGTGAGGCTGGTAGGTACCCGCTAGACATGGCTCTGGTGCGTAGCTACCCTCGGGACAGTAGTGACCGACTGGACACACGTCACCGTAGGATTGACCCGTCGGGTTGGGCTCGATGGCTGCTAGCGAACAGTAAAAGCCTGGAAGTAAGAAGAAAGAGAGATTTTTGTAAGCTATTGCAATGCTTTACAAACACATAAAGTCAAACCTGCTTTTAGTAAAAACTAAAGACCACCGCACACTTTACGATCTGACTACATCTGATTTTGAAAGAATTTGCAATCGCATTTGATACAAACATTTAATGATGACAAGGGTATGAATATTCATATGATTAACATGTAAAATCTTGATGACAAGGGTATGAATATTCATATGATTAAGAGAATCTAAATTTTAAGGGATTTCATGACTTCTTTGAAGAGAAAACGCTAAATCAGCTCAGAATTGTAGTGACATCAGAACCGTAGTGCAGTCATCTACGGTTTGGATCCAATTTTCTGACTAGAAGTGTTGATTGCATTAAAGGGATAGTTGAGTTCTGTTGCAGAGGGCACTACACAAAATAATTTTGTTGTGAGATAATGAAAAACTGAGTGTGAAATTTGAAAGAACATAATATTTAAATGACAAATTCATCTTTGTTTGATCAAAATCGGTTCAGAGACGGCTGAAATAGAACGATTTCTAATACTTGTGTACCACCACAAATACTAGATATTTTGACAAATTTGAAAAAAACGTGGAAAAAAACGAAATAACGCCTTTTTTTTTTACGTGGTATTTCAGCCAATGCCGATGTTGGCTTTTTTGTTGGCATTTTCGTGTTGCTTATATTACCCACAATTAGCCGGCTCATGTATTGCTATTTTTTATTAAATAATTAATTAACGGTCACCATGTTTTTTTTTAAAGTGGAGCTGAATTGGTATGATCGTATTGGCTATATTTCACACATTTCTAAAAGGGCACTATAAATGTCATCGATAAGAATAAGAGCAATAGCCATGCACTTTGAAGGCATTTGCTGTCTAAAAACAGAACTCAACTATCCCTTTAATACAATGGAGACATTCATTGAATTGAATTGAACTTCGTAAAAGGTTTATTTTCTGAACAGAATAGTTGCTGTTATAAAAAGCGAAGAAAAAAAAGTGAATGATCAGGAAGAGAAAAATCTGTTCCAGTACCTGGGTAGCAAGTCCCATTGGGTTCAGTCAGACCCACTTCCATGCAGTAATACCCCGGCCAGCAGTCAGTGCAGTTGGATTCTGCCGGCAGCTTGTCCACGTGCCCAAACGTTCCCTTGGGGCAGTGCGCGGGGTAGGAGGACCCCTCTGTGCAGTAGGTGCCCTGTTCACAGGGGCCCCCGGTGACGTCCAAGCCGTCAGGTTGGGGAGTGTAAGCCCGGAGGACGCAGTAGTAGCCCGGGCTGCAGAGGCCGGTGGGCTCGGTGATGTTCTGAGCCTCGCAGTAAAAGCCTGGGGTAGACGCAAATAAGAGAATAAGCGTATTAATGAAAACTGTAAATTGTGGATATGAACTTCGTGCAGCATACAGATTTTCTTCGTACAAGACAACAGAGTCGCAGGGGTGAACCATTGATGCTGTGAACATTAAATTCCAGCTCACGTGAATCAAACTTTATCATATCTTTTAAAATGTGCAAAGATCTATCATTCTGTGACCGGTGACGGGCATGTAGCATTTAATATGAAACTTTTGTTTAAATTACAAAAATTAATATATAGTACAGTACTATAGCATAAATCCTAAAAAATGTTT
The DNA here is from genome assembly GCA_035222895.1 of Strongylocentrotus droebachiensis. Taxonomy (NCBI): domain Eukaryota; kingdom Metazoa; phylum Echinodermata; class Echinoidea; order Camarodonta; family Strongylocentrotidae; genus Strongylocentrotus; species Strongylocentrotus droebachiensis. Next base: position 160,151 of record JAVYIG010002401.1, read on the forward strand.
ACAGAATATCAAATTATTCAATAAGAGTGGATACAAATAGCTTTCAGAGGGCATTTATAATACTTCACTGTTTGCATCACCTCTTGAATGACAATAAAGACATACATGTATCTATATATCAATTTATGTCACATAGCTTGGAGCCGCTGGGCGACAATGAAATGGACCTTGAGACACAGGTTCTCCATAACTGTTGGTCTTCCCCTCTTTCTTCTTCCATCAGTTCCTCCTTGCAAGATAGTGCTTTCTCAATTATTCGTCCATCTAGTTACATGCCCAAACTACTGTAGCTGTATTGTTTCACAATAGTGATGAGATAAAGACACATATTCTGAGAATGAAAGGAACTGACCTTCGGGGCAATCTCTGCATTCCTCTTCACTCTCCAGACCTGTGGTGTTACTGTAGGTGCCCACTGGACAGGGGAACTCACGTGATGTTTCTGTACCATTCGGACAGTAGAAACCTGGAAAGAAATAAGTCCATTAGTGATACTGGATGTATTCTTGTCTGTTGAATATTGGCAGCGGGACAGGGCCAGTTTTCTTCCTGTGTGCTGATTCTGTAACATGTCTTTACATTTTATAAAGACAAATTTTGTACACACATTGATTTTTTTTCTTCAAAGGTTACTATTGTGTTTTTGTTTGTATTTTGAGTTTCTTATTTTCTCTTATGTCATTTGTTCTAGTCTCCCCTTCAATCACCACAGACTACAATTATCACTATGTAATCTATTGAGAGCCAGAAGGGCATTAGCCCTGTGTTAGAGTACATATCGTCGGTGGGGTGACAAAACCTCGTATCTCAAAAATCATGAATTTTCAGGAGAGCGGAAAAACATTTCCTGTCTCAACAGACTTAGTGCTGTGACACCGTCCTTTGTGTGGAATTTGTGAAAAAACAGAGACAGGAGGCGTTCCATGGATTTATCAGGTGGTGTCGTAGGCCATTAGGTACACAATTATGCAAAAAAATCAAAATCTCAAAAAATTGAGATACGAGGTTTTGTCACCCCACCGACGATATATTACAGCTTTTCTGGCTCCAGACAATCTAAAGTATGCATGTTACAATAAAATTGCTATGTAATTATTTACCTGCAGGGCAAACCTTGGGTGTGACCACACCATGGGAGGGCGCCCCAACGCCGCTCTGCTTCTCGTCAATCGCCTCGTTACGATCACAGTACGAGCCTGCAGGACACCCCACACACTCGCCCTTCTCCACGACCGGCTGATACTCGCCCGAGGGGCAAGGGATCTGATCAGGGCTACCCATGGGGCAACGATGACCGGAGAGACACTGGCTGCCGTTGGGTTGGGCAGCCGTCGAGCTAGCGTGGCAGAACCAGCCGATGTCGCATTCCGCGTTAGGCAAGGCTCGGCCCCAGCCTGCGCAGTACATGCCAGCGGTGCACGGCTGGCAGTCGTCTTCGGCCTGATTGCTGTACTGGTTGGTGAACGTTCCTACAAAAAATTAGGTGATAAAAGAAACACAAATATTTTATCATATTTATATTGCATGACATATTGTAAACAATTTTTTTTTGAGTGATTAATTTTTTGCGCTGAGAGACCCCAAAATATATTCGCTGGTTCTTAAATTCACGTTGCACGCAATTCAGCCTGTCGAAAATCAAGCATAAGAAGTCATGCTTATATTTTTGCGAGTTCTTAAATTCGCGCTTCCCGGTCTTAGCGTGAAATCTGTGAAAATTAACGTACGGCAAATATTTCTACTTTTACAGTAACCTGCATAATTATTTTGCTTTTCTTGATGTTTACCTGCTGTAATGCATGACATAAATCAGTTGCCCATATCAGAGATCATTACACAATATGTACAGGTGAAATGAGTAATACATCGTATGTTACTTGTCGTTATGTACTGTAATTACAGCCATTCACTTGTGAATCATGGTTGATGTACATAGCGCTCATATTCAATTCAATTCAAGCCTTCAATTAATCAACACTAGTTTTCCACTCAGAAAAAAACAAATTCAATAACACATTTTTCAGACGCTGTACACCATTTATGCCTGGTCCAAATTTGTGACATGAACTTATGCACAATAGTGAGTTTGGGTGATTCTTGCAGAATTTCAGCTGTAAAAACGGGCGCCATCGGCAACAACAAAAGTTCAAGTTTCCAGTTCTACAGTAAAGTAAAACTCTATTAACAAAGGCAAAACATATATAAGCAAAAGGTCAAATAGAGGTCAAGGGGAGGTCAAAGTTCACCTGGTTTACATGGCTGAGCATCGTAGCTTCCCTCCGGGCAGTAATGTCCCTTAGGGCAGACATCACCTGTGGTTTCATTGTCTGGGTTGGATAAGATGGTACTACCGCTGCAGTAATGGCCGGCCTCACAAAGGCCGCTGACGTTGGCAAGCTCGTCATAGCGGCAGTAATATCCTGAGGAGAGAATTAAAGGCATTGTATAACAATGTTAAATCTGAGATCCATGGCCTAGGTGTTATCAGTGTCTGTGATATGGTGTAATATTGAAGCCCTAAACAAATGCCTCAAAAAAGTAAAAATCTTCTGAGTGACCGGTTTTACCTTACTTGTTTTCCCCAACAGATTGTAGTGTTATAAAAAATGATAGAGATTTTTCTTTTTTTAATTTTTCCAATCAAAAATATCTTGATAATCAGACAGGCTATCGGCTTGTAAAAGTCATGGGATTCCTGACTGACCTAAAGATTTATAATTATGATTGCAGCACGAGCTAAATCCAGGATTCTGAAACAATGTTATTGAGTCACTTTAAGCTCATAATGAAATCATACGTAGTAAAAACATGTTAGTAACATTCAATTTTATTCAATTATGGGCCCTGTTTCATCAAACTTGTTATCAGTAAAAAGATACAATAATTGTTATAAGCTACTGAAATCCTTGCATTTGATTGGCTCTGAGAAGATTTGTCATAGATCTGTGGCACTTGTTTTATGAAACAGGGCCCTGGTTCACTAGCAATTAAAGAACATGAAAAAGGTCAAATGACCTGACCAGTAATCTTTCAGTTTCCAATAAAAATATCAATATTTCAATATATCGCAATTTATACAGCAAAATATTCACATAATTTAGGTGAGATTGAATGAGAGCAAATCATTTTGTTTTTACCATTTCACACTTATCCACAAATTTACCTGTATGAACCCAACAAAATATTGCTGTTATACTACTGTTACAAATACTTTGCCATGCACCTCACACATTTATCAATCCAATGAACACAGAACTGCCTCATTCCAATAGCCTGAATGCAGGAACCAGTCGATCAAAATTTAAAGCCTGTCTGTACTAGTTTGGCCAGGGAGGATTTGACCTCCCTGCAAGGTCACTGACAGGTGGTCATCTCATCAAATCAGCTCTTAATTAACATACCGGTAAGGAAAAGGGGACCATGGGGGACCAACAGGCACCGATTAGGCATTGTTTGCTATATAGAGGGCACAAGTAGCTATAAGTAGTGCAGTTGGGCTTTAATAGGTTTTAAATACGTGCAAGACTCACCGGGATCACACTGTATTGGTTGCGATGAACCAGCCGGACAGTACGTTCCGGCAAGGCAGCGCCCTCCTGTGGTGTCATTAGGGCAGGCACAGCCAAACTCTGTAGACAAAGACAGAAAACACTTTTTTTAAATATACATGTAGAATTATACACCCTGTCGATCTGTTTAGGCAATGTCTTATGTGGGAATGGGCTGTTAACATTCCTGTAAGGTGGCTTAGTGAGATGAAGAGGTCACAAAAGATGTATCCTGAAGATAAAATGCAAAATCATTGAAAATGATAACTTTTTATGCCACTGAGGTAGAACTAATAATAATAATAATAATAATAATAATAATCTTTTAGTCCACTCCAAATTTTATTAAACCGAAAATGGAAATATGACATGGAGCTGGTAAATACGTCGAATATCTTGATTTGGCTTAATATTATGCATAAAGTTCATTCAGCTACATGTATATCGTATTACAACTTTTAATGCACTAACATCACCAACAATCAGGCCTTATGCCTTCTGGGTTCTATAACACAAGGATTGTATTGCAATCAATTGTAACAAATTTACAGTTAATTGAAGAAGCCAAAATCAATTTGAAGGAGAAATTTTGGGGGGTACAGTAATTCATAACTTTATATGTTACAGGGCCGTGAACATGGCCCATATGGCCCATCAATGGATGGTAACTTTGCCATCGATGGTACCTTGATTATGATTGGCTGCTGAGCCCTGTTACCATGGCAGTTGCCGTTGATGGCAAAGTTACCATTAATCGTAATTTGTTATGCAACAGGGCCCATGTCTTTTCGTGCCACTTCATTGAGCTAAGCTATCAAAGACACTCACCAGTATCATTTCCTAGAGATGTCGGCATATCCTTCCAGGCTCCGAGGATGCAATACCAGCCATCAGAGCACAGACCGGCGGGTTCTTCCATTCCTCGTTCGGGGCAGTACATTCCTGGTGGGCAGAGCTCGCAGGCATCCACATCACTGCCTCCCGTTGCATTGTTGAACGTTCCATTGTTGCAGGGGTTCTGAGCCGCAAACTCAGTGTTTTGCGGACAGAAGTGACCTGCGGAAACAGGCGGAAAAGACGTGTAGAGGTGAAGAATCAGTCCATTAACATGGAGTTTGTTTCATCACGTGCTTGATTTACTGGTGAATTGGTGGTTTCAATAGAACTCTGAGTAGAAATTTTTGGTTTCTTTTTCTGAGGGGTGGATCCAGATGAGAAACTAGACTTGGCCTTAGATTTATTAGGCACTTTGATCTCACAGGTATTTTTGGCAAGTGTCTACTAGTAGGATGCCATCTTGAATCTAATGTTTCACGGGCTTGATTTATGGGCAATATATTATGTCGAGGTGTTGCCGTCTAGTGGATACGTCTCTGGACTGTGAACCACAAGTTTTTTTTTCCCCGAAGGAATCCTCATCAACATCACAGCTGCTCTCCTTGAGGGCCCAGCAATTATTCACTACCCCAAGCAATAGCCCAGGGACCCGTTTCACAAAGCCTTTTTTTAATGACAAATGACGAAAATCAGTGACAAATCTGCCAATCAGAAGCAAGGATTACAGTAGCTTATAACAAAAACTGTCATTTGTCACTGATGTCAAGCTTTGTGCAACGCCCCCCAGTACTCCTACACACCAGGGCGGAGAGACCTCAGTCTTACAACAAATGATTAAACTCTAAATGATTACAACAACAAAAACCTGCTTATACCATACCTGTGGGACAGACTGTATAGTTGGAGCTACCCTCTTCGCAGTAATGACCAGCGGGGCAGTCCAGGCAGTTGTCCTCCCTCTCGTTAGGCTGATAGTAGCCCGGCGAGCAGAGGACATAGTCGCTATTGCCCCCGACGCAGAACGAGCCGGTGGGGCAGGGTCCCCCGGTGGATGAGGCAACGCTGGGGTTGGAAGAGTTGGAGCCGAGGTGGCAGTAGAAGCCCGGGTCACACTCACTGCTGGGATAGCTCAGGCCTGGAATCTCACAGTAGTGGCCTGGTGAGAAGTAACAGGAAAGAAGCATTGGTAGCTTAAAGATATAGACCGGAGTGGTAAAATTGAGGTTTGGTTTTGGGTACAAAATATCCATTCAATATTGTTTAAATACTGCCCTCAGAGGTTTAGATGGCAATACTTCAACCTAAATTCATATAAGTCAAAGCATATTCTTTCACATGATTGGTAATAAGAGCTTCACCTTTTATTTTTTTGAGAGGGGGGCGTTTCCAAAACTGGTCTATACCTTTAAATAAACATACAGTGTAGAAGTGGGCTCAAATGGGGTATTTAACACGTTCAGGTGTATACCCAACAACAGGCGTTGTCAATCACCAGGATTAGCCTTCAGTTTGATGACCAACAAGCCTTATGAAATGCTGTGCCTTTTCCCCACTTGGGAAAGCCATTTTCTTACATTTCCCTCAACCAAAGACTCTCCGAGAAACTGTGGGACATTTCTTGATGGGACTACGGTTTGCTGTGTCAAGAATTGTACACCCATTAATGGTATTTCCACCAAGTCTGGTGTCGGCGAAATATAACCTTTTGCACATGGAAACTGAAAACTCTCTCTCTCTTTAACACCTTAACTTGTCAGCTCTTGTTTTGACAAATTGGCATCAGGTTTAATACATGACAAACCACATGAAATATGCCACTTTGAAGATAACAATTCAGTTCAAATCTTCTGAATAATGAGAAGAAAATACCAGAGTGACACTTGCAACACAAGGTTTAAACCAAGTGTCACTTGATACGTTTATCTTATATTCTTTGAAAATTAAAATCAGATGAGAAAAAAAATCCTTGTTTAAGATGAGAAACTTTAACCATGATTTTTAATCCTCCCTGCAATAGTCTCAGGCATTCAATATTATGTAATATTTTAAATTGAAAATTATACATTTTGTAAATTGGCAACTAACATGAATAGGGCACACGTCCAGTCATTTTTCATGGCATTCTTTGAAATACTAGAGCGCAGTCATGGCAGCACAGCTAAAGCTAAAGCGGTAATATTCTCCAAGTTTGGAAGCGCTTAGTAATTGTAATGAGCGCTATATAAAAACTGAGTATTATTATTATTATCCATACCTTCCAAGCAGTTTTGGCATTCTTCCAAACTTGCGATACCGGTAGCATTGTTGAAGGTGGAGGCAGGACAAGGCTCGGGTTCCCCGGTGCCTTGGATGCAGTAGTAGCCCTCTGGACACACCCCTGCATCACCACGGGACAACTCGCTGGGCTGCCGGGCGTCGGAACCGCTTCTGCAGTAGAACCCTGCATCGCAGTCACCTGTACAATTGTATAAATGTGATTCACGGTGTCAGTAACAATTCAATTTATTCAATTCAATTTCGGTTTATTAATATCAACATATACAATGTACAATGCAGTAGTCCAAGTACCAATAAGGCAATGTTTACATAAAATGTGCATAAAAACAGGAATGATCATATACACGTACAAATTAAAACGATTAATACAAAAAAAAGTTAACATAATTGTTCATACCTCAAGCTACATGTATATACACATTTTGCTAAATGATAGTACATGTAAACTGTATAAGTAACTTGAAATGATGACCATGTCAGTGATGGTAGTGATCATATGAAGGCGAGCACAGGTGTTATGGTCTGTTGGATATGTCTTTGGACTGTTGAACACAGGGTACATGGCTCAAATCCCTGCCACAGCACTAGCGTCCTTTGGCAAGACATTAATCTTCTACACTTGCCACTCTCCACCCAGGTGATGTAATTGGGTATCTGGTACGAAGAAATTCCTTACATGTCATAGCGCTTTATCAGGGTAGCTCGGCTATAGATTTTAATTGGTAATAGCACAGCCCTTAGAAACATTTGTATTAAAGGCATCGTTTAACAATGTTTCCAGTTTTACACATCTGAGATGCATGGCCCTAGGTGTTATCAGTGTCTGTGATATGGTGTAATATTGAAGCCCTAAAAAAATTGCGCTTCACGATGAACATGAAGTGCCTCAAAAAAGTAAAAAATCTTTGAGTGACCGGTGTTACCATACTCATTTCCCCTAGACTGTAGTGTTATAAAAAACGTTGGGAAAACAGTTTATGAAATTTCGATTTCCAATCATAAATATCTTGATAATCAGATAGGCGATAGGCTTGTAAAAGTCATGGGATTCCTGACTGACCTAAAGGTTTATAATTATGATTGCAGCATGAGCTAAATCCAGGATTTTGTTTAGAATTTGAGGCAAAGATACCCAATCCCTATTTAATGTTAATATTATTATTACTGTTATCATTAACATTACATCAAACTGAAAAATATATCTGTCGTACAAGAGTTCCTTCAGAACGTACTTGTCTAAAAAGAAAAAATATATTTCTGTTGGCAATTTGAAGAACATGTGATCAACTTTAATAGTCCCCCCAAAAAACTCATGAAAGGGTTAAAACAGGAGATAAACACCTACCTGCTACTGTAGTAGCGTTGACCATGTCACAATAGTGTCTAGCGGTGCACTGAGTGCATTGGGTTTCATTAGCCAGACCAGTGGATGAACTGAATGTTCCTAGAGGGCAGGACTCCCATACATGTCCAGTTCCCTCAGGACAATAGAAACCTGCCGGACAGTCCTGGATTACAAGGAAAAAAGGGTCATAAAGTTACACCTGCTCTAGCAAAAACCTGTACAGAAAGAAAATACGTTCCTTTGCTTGAAAATTGTCCTTAAAGTGAATTTTTAGTTGAAGCCTTTTAAAACGTACCTGTTTACAAAGACATCTATGGATAGTCAAACCTTCTTTAGCAACTACATGTACCTGTATAGAAAGATCACCTGTCTATATTAAAGACCACAATGTTTATTTCCCTTGAAAATTGTTTATCATTTGCTACATAAAAAAGAAACTGTACATACAGCCTACCTGCCGAAGAAGACTGCTTTTCTTGTCTCCCTTGAGTGGACTGTATACAGATTCCACTGGAGGTAGATGTACATGTAAATATATTGAGCTATTGATGTGTATCAATAATGATTAACACCTACAACTTGTTATTCAAATGGTTCCTTTAATGCCCCTCTGCACTAGTTTGGCCAGGAGGGTCTAGACCTCCCTGCAAGGTCACAAGTGGTTATCTCATCAAATCAGCTCTCACTTAAAATAAGAAAAAGAGGATCCTGGGGGAACAACAGGCACCACTTTGGCATTGTTGCTATATAGAGGGTGCAAGTACAGTAGCTACAAGTAGTGCAGTGGGGCTTAAATAAAATTTGTGGGACTTTTTTTCAAGCTTACCTCAGGGTTGGAGCCTGTAATACAGTAGTGTCCAGGAGTGCATTGAAGACAAGCTTCATTCTGTGTTGTGTCTGTATACGTTCCTGGTTCACATTGGATCGGCTGAGGTGACCCTGCTGGACAGTAGTGACCCACTGGACATTCATCACCTGAAGCAGAAATGGTCAAGTAATTGTTTATAATGTTTTTGTTTTTCTTTAATTATAAAGTGAGTGACACAGGACTGGAAGTTGAAGACCGATAGAATTCTATGTTAGATAGGAAGGACTCGGTTAAAGATAAAGACCAGTTATGGTCATGCGATTGCATTGTGAAAGAAACGTTGTAAAATCGATCAGAAAAGGTTGATCATCTAGCATAGATGTACTGCAAGGTTCTGGAACCATCAAAATGATAAGATATTTGGCCCAGTCTTCATAAAGTTACAAGCACTGTACACAGAAAGATGTATATGGAACTACGCACACGTGCGCGACACGTGCAATTTTATCTCTCACAATCCAATAGATAAACTAATTTACCAAATATATCAATTAGTAGGCGGTTTCCCGGCAAAATTGTTATCATCATGTATTCTTCAAAACATAATATTTCACATGATTGGTAATAAGAGCTTCCATTTCATTTTTTGAAATTGGGGCGTTTCCAATACTGGTCCTTACCTTTAAAGTAAGTAAATTGAAGTTGGTTGTTTGGTACGTTTGTTTGTTTTACCTGACTGCTAAGGACCAACGGCTTTTAGTCCTCTCCAAGAGACTTATTATTTTCAACCAATTCAAAACTTGTCTTAAGACACATTTATTCATAATTGCTTTTCATGATTAACTTACTCTCTTCACATTGATGTTTATTTCATATGTATTGTAATTTGTAGGTTTATTTGTAATTTGTTTTGGTTTAAATATTGAATGGTTTGTCATTGTATTTTGTTTGTTATAGCACTTAGAGATGAAAAAGCTTTATAAGCACCCTGTTTATTATAGTTATTATTTTAACTAATTCCTATATAACTCCAGCTAGACTCTGTAGGGTCGTAAATTTATAGCAAAATAAGTTGTAAAGAGTTAAGGAAGAACTTGGATACCTGTATCTCCATCAGTAGGTGATGCTGAAGTGGCGTTGCCAGCACAGTAGAATCTTGCATCACAGTCACCTGCTGTGGCGTTCAAGCCGTACGAAGGACAGTATTCACCTCCGTCACAGCCAAGACATTCTGAGATGGACTCACGTCCTGCAAGAGAGAAGCATGTTTCAATGACTTACTATAATGTACTGATTATTGCGACCATTTAAACCTTTCGTCACAATTATTAAACATTTTGTGGTTTGGCTCAATAACTTTTGATTCAGAACCCCCTAAAAAATATACCAGATACACACGTAGAAAGGGCAAATTTCTGTACACACTTCATCAATTTTTGTTTCATGACTTTATTGCATTTGATGCCAGGAATTTAAAAAAGGAAAACGAGTTTTAAAATACTTATATTTGAAGAAAAAAAATGACAATATTTTTGCCCTTGTACATTGTTTCCAGAGAAAAAAAGACAAATATTTTTCATGCCAATTTGAAGAACAATATGTGATCAATTTAGCCATGAATATAATAGCAAAAAGATATGCTTGGCTGTGCCACTGACAAAATTTCATACAGATGCTAAACATAGATTTGGAAGAAAAGCATTTCATCTGGCATATAAAGTTTTACTCCGTTTCTCAATGGCTATAGATAACTGCACATTTTTGAAGAGTTACGTCTTTCTTCTGTTAACTGTTTACAACATCGCAATCACAATCAAATCACTCCTGACAATAGACGGAGCATGCCCTAAAACTCTACCCCCAACATACTAAGTAGTTAATCAAACCCCTGGTCATTTTAGAACTGATCCCTTCACATGAAAGAATGAACAAATATCCTTCTAAAGATGTATTTGTGACCAATGGGATGCTGAATAGCAAGATGAGAGTGGTTTGAAATGCAGTTCAATTAATCCTGATTTCCTTGCAAGGAATTTCACACATGTTGTTACCAAATAAAACTTGTTGGTCTTACCTTCCGTAGGGTTGTACGTTGATGGTGGACAGTCGTACGTCTTGTTAGATCCTGCAGGACAGTATGTTCCAACAGGACAGATATCCCCTGTGACGCCATCCCTCGGCGTAGGCGATGATGCGCCCAGAATGCAGTAATACCCTGCCTCGCACTCGCCGAACGGCGCGGTCAAACCCTCGCGGGCGCAATACATTCCGCCGGAACAAGGCGTGCAGTCGCCCGCAATCTGGAGACCGGTCTGGTCACTAAAGGTTCCATTGGGACAAGCGTACTCCATGGCGTATTTGGTGCCAGAAGGGCAGTAGTGGCCTTCGGGACATGGCTGAGGGTTCTGAACACTGTGGCTGCAGAAGGTGTCATTCTGGAGCGTCGCATCACAGTAGAAGCCCGCGGGACAGGTCTTGCACGTATCCTGAAAGAAAAAGAGTGGATACGATGCACGTCAAATATTGATATTCCGCTTTTGTATGGCGCTTTATACAATGTTTCTGAGCGCTTTACAGATATACTATTACACTGGTCATTGGATTCAGTGCTTGCCCACACACACTGTGTGCACAATCTCCACTCCCTGGGGAGCTTTCCAGCCAGGCGTTACTTGACGCTCTAAAACTGTGAGACCAACAAATGCATAATGTCACCAATATCTCTACAACGATACCAAGTATATGTACATGTACAAACCAATATATATTGTACATTGTAAAGCTCTATCGCTATTTATGTCATTCCTGCAATGATACAGCTGTAGAAGCCTTAAATTTTGAGATGAACATAGCTAACAGCATGTGATACTCTAACACTTTAAAAACAATCAAAACTATTGTTGCAGTTCTATAAAGATACAAAGCACTAAATTCCTCAGTAAATATCTTTAATGTTCGGTGCTCTGTTTCACAGATATATACATGTATTGAGTCATTGATATTGATGTAGCGGATTTGAAAGGAAAAATTGTTCAGCTCTTTCCAGAACCCTTATCCTTGATCAACCTACCATTCCAAAGTCATCTTGGTACGACCCAGAAGCACATGAGGCAAGGTCAGAGCTGCCGACCTCGCAGTAGTGACCCGGGGTACACGTATATTCTGTCGGCTGAGAAGTATTCTGACCGCCAGGGCAGTAGTAGCCAGCCTGGCAAGGTCCGGTTGGCTCGGGCAGGCCGGAACCCTCACAGTAGTAGCCTGGAGATGAGAAGAGAAGAACAGGGTTTGGTCACGTTTTGTGTGACTGTTGACATTATAGATAAGGGAATATGGCCCATCATGTGTAAAACAACAGTCAATGTTACTTCTATATTACTTTAAAATACATGTACATGTACAGTTAACTAAACTATTCACACCCCAATTCTAATCTATGTTTTTTGTTTTTTGTTTAACTGAAGAATGAAAGGTAGAATGTTTGAATTAGGGCCTTTGTTGAATATTTTTAGATGTGAGCTTTAACCCTATTTAGCGTATTTCCTTGTCTTTTTAACTTATGTATTTTATTGTTTTTGTTGTTTTATTTCATTTCTAACTATCATTCAACTATTTTGACCCCAAAATAAACACCCTAAACTATAAACAAGACCAAATAACCAATGTTTTATCTCTTTATTCGAAAAATGAGATTTCCATATGTTTTGTACACAAATCACAAAAATGAGCAATTTTCGGGCTGACATGCAAAGACAAAAGGACACGTGACTTTGTAATGGTAGGTCCGATTTTCGAAAAATTTCTTTCAAAAGATGCGCAAGACTCAAAAGAAAAAAAGTCACAAAATTTCAGTGCAAGATTTTCTTGCGTTAAAAAATTATCGCGAAAAATGTCGGGGGGGGGGGGGGGGCTTCTGAAGCCCCCCCCCCCCCCCCCCCCCCCCCCCCCGGGCTAAATAGGGTTAACATCTCACATTCTCAAGGAAAATAAGTTGGGACAAATCCTTTTTTTACATACTTAAAAAAAAAGAAAATTGGTAAAGTTATGAATAATTAAGTTGTTAACTGTACATTTAAATATCGTTCTTATTAATCCATGCAGGCATGTCTACTAGATAAAATGTTAATTTTGCTCATGATGATGAACAGATGAAATTCTATTTTGTCCATTTGTAAAATTTCAAATTCTCCATTTTGGGGGCACTTTCGGATACAGTTCTTAATACTGCATAGTACAATGAAACATCTATAAGAAAGACCGCTTAAGGCAGACAAGAAAAAACTAGTTTTTATAGGCAGGTCTTCATGTACAGGTTTCAATTAGAAACCATTTTCAATTAAAAAATTATTTGATCTGTATAGACAGGTGGTCTTTCTATACAAGTGGTCTCTAAAGCAGATTTGACTGTAAATATACATAGTATAATCCCTACCTGGCAAGCACGGCATGCAATCGCCCAGTTCCATATTCCTTGTGGTGTAGCTATAGTAACCGGCTGGGCACGGTATGGGGTCATGGGTCGCCTCGGGACAGTAGTGGCCAGTGGGACACACAGCTCCGGTGACGTTGTCCGTGGGCGTGGCTTCGTAAGCCCCCAGGGTACAGTAGTAGCCAGGGTCGCACGGTCCAGTGACATTAGACATTCCGTGTTCTTCGCAGTAGTAGCCTGTCGTGAGAGTGGTTTAAAATAGAGAGAAACTTTGTTTACAAGTGAAAAAAGCGAGCCTAATGTAATGAAATAATTATCTGGAAATCATATCTAGAAATATTCAAAAGGGGTCAATCCCGATGCAATAAAAAAAAATAATAATGGAAAAGTGTTGTTGTTGATATGTTAGAAGAAACAAAATTGTCAAATATAAAATGGCATAAGACATTCAAATGGTCATTGAGCATAAAAGAAGTAAATCATATCCTACAGCTGGGATAGAAATTAACTCACAGTAAAATTCTATGAGGGCAACCTTCAATGCCAGTCGCTGTTTACAATAGAAAACCAATATAAATATAGCTGTAATCCAAATGATATTTCCAGTAAAACCAGTAATGTTTCCAAATAAATGACGGCCGTTTCCGGGTCAAGAAGCATTTGCAAATTGCAAATATTCAGTGTCTCGTTTCAACTATTTTGTGGCATCATACTTTTGCCAATCTTGGCCACGCTCTAAATTTGCTGAAATTCATTTTTCCCTCTCACTCACCAGGTGTGCAACTTGTAGGTTCGATGGATCCTTCGGGACAGAACTCTCCAGGCGAACACTGCCCTCCAGTGGCGTTGGACGAACAGAAGCAGGAGGTGGTGATGTTGTTGAAGCCGTAATCTGTTGGCATGCTTGACCACGCCCCTCGGATACAGTACCAGCCTGGGGCGCAAGGGTCAGTAGGGGTGCTAAGACCAGTAGTGCCACAGTATTGACCTACGATAAAGGAATATTGAAGAAGAAAAAAAAGGAGTATGAATAGTTTGATCTTTAAATTGGCAACACATGTCAAACTATGCCCCTCTGAAACAGGACCAGTCAAGGGCGCAGGGGTCAGTAGGTGTGCTAAGACTGGTAGGAATACTGAAGGGAGTATAAGCAGTACAGTCTTTGAATTGGCACCAAACTTACATAATCAACAAATTGTTGTCAGGTAATAAATTTCAGTTCATAAATTTTAGTAGAACTCCTATTTATTTGTTTATTTCTGATGCATGGACTTTTCAGTGAAAATAGTGGAGCATTACAAAATAAATATAATGGTAGCCTATTTGAGTGGGGAAAAAACACTTCTAAAAGACCCCTTTCTGTATGGGCTAAAAGAGGTAGTTTTCATCAAGAATATAGTATTTAAAAGAAAAGTATTAGCACTGTCAATTAGAGGGAAAAGTCTGTCCTTTAACTGGATAGGCAGAAATGAGTATAACAGTCAAAAGAAAATACTGGAGTTGCCAATTTGAGAACAAAGTATGGAATTTAAAGATAAACTTTAGTACTGGTAATGCGATTGAAAGAAAATGTGTGGAAAGTATCAGAAACAGTTGATCATGTAGCATGTAAGTATTGGTGTGCACTGCAAGGTTCTGGAGTCATCAAAATCATAATAAATTTGACCGAGTCTTCGTAAAGTAACAAGCACTGTACACAGAAAGCTATATATGGGACAACACACATGGTGTCGGGGCTAGTACTACCTTGATTTCCTTGTCTTTCTATGCTCATAACTCAGCCAGTATACATTTTCTTCCAAAATTGTTTGGCACATGTCATTTATTTGTAATCTTGAACATTCAGTGTAAGTTTCGTTTGATTCTGTGAGAATTAATTTTCTTTTTTTTATGGTAGGTTCCCACTGCCGATCAAACCAACCCGACCAAGCCCAATCAAGCTCGATCACCCATTTTTCCCCGACCAATCCCGACCCCATGCCTAAACACAAGCTCTTCCCGACCGCTATTCGACCATTGACGACCCACATTCGATCATTCACGACTCCTGCACGACGTATAGTCGACCACAACTTCGATCTCTTCTCGATCATTCCGATCTACATACAATCCCAACGCGATCTCTACTAGACCAACCAGACGTACACACGATCTCTACACAATCTCGACCCGAGCAGATCGACCTGTTCGAAAAAGGGATCCAAGATGACTCGTGAATTGAGTGGTTGCACAAAATATTATCGTCAGCTGATGGTACAGTACTCGTTTTTGATCAGCGTTCAGTTCATCTCAGACACTCAATTGGGCAAAAAGAATTTCATTTTAGGTTTAATAAAATTTGGAGTGGACTAAAAGATTATTAGAACAATAATAATAATTATTATTATTGTTATTATTATTATGTAAATCGAACAGTTACATTTGTGGGCAGTGGCGGATCCAGGGGAGGTGGATGGGCCCGGCCCCCTGGCAACAAAAACAAAGAATGTGTGCTAAAGAAAGCAATACAAAAAGTCTTTCTTCCCCCCCCCCCCCAAGCCACTGAACGAAATATCTGACGACGTAATTTTCCAATTTCCGCCCCCCCCCCCCCCACAAAAAAAAAAAAAAAAAAAAATGGCTCATCTGACCGTGATTAAATGATTTAAAACCCCTAATCTTCCGGGGACTCTGCCTCCTGGATTTCACCTAGGGCCCAAAGTCAGGCACCTGGATGCTCATCTGACGGTAATTTAATGCTTAAAACCTGTGATGCCAATTAGTGGCCTGCCAGTGTCACAAATAAGGTATAAAAATATGTTCATCTGACCGTAATTAAATGCCTAAAACCCCTGAGCTTCTGGGGGCTCCGCCCCCTGGAACCCGCGCCAATTCGTGACCTGCTAGTTTCACAAATAAGGTATAAAAATATGCTCATCTGACGATAATTTAAGGTATGAAACCCCTGAGCTTCTGGGGGCTCCGCCCCCTGGACTCAACACCAATAATTATTTATGTCCTGCCAGTGTCACAAATAAGGAATCAAAATAAGTTCATCTGACCGTAATTGATGACCCCAAACCCCTGAGCTTCAGGGGGCTCCTCCCCCTGGACCCCACCCCAATTCGTGACCTGCCTGTGTCACAAATAAGGTATAAAAATATGCTCATCTGAAGATAATTAAATGCCTATTCCCCCTGAGGTTCTGGGGGCTCCACCTCTTGACCCCCGCCGAGAAACGTTCAGCGGGGCCTGCATGTAAGAGTGGGGTGATGGGGATTTTTTTGTCTAACCCCCTCCCCCCCCCCCCTCCCCAACGTTTTTGCCACTGCCGATGTCACAATTACGTACCAATATTTGGCTCGCATGATTTCAAATTTGGCCCCCCCCCCCCCCCCCCTAAGAAATCCTGGATCCGCGCCTGCGTGTCACTGTCACATGTTACTTCCCATTCTAGAACCGATTAACTTAACTATTATCAATATACCGGTACGAAGAAAATGTGATTAGATCAGCACGTAATTGTGTTCTTGGTTGAGTTACGATCGGAAAGATCGAGTGCGGTCGAGAAGTGCTCGGGATGTGATCGAGAAGCAGTCGAGAAGTGAGCGAGTTCGGTCGAGTAACTGTTTAGGGCAGACATGCTCCGATTGTGAAGCGGTTGAGTTGTTGATCGAGTTAATCGGGAACCAATCGTGTAGAAGTTGTGTATACATCGAGATGATCGGGTAGTGATCGGCGAAAAAAATCCACCCCGATCAAACTAGACCTCTATACGATCGATTCCCGATCAGCTCGACCTCTACTCGACCAATACACGATATTTTTTGACATGCCAAAGATTGTCGTGTAGGAAGCCAGATCGATACCGATCAAGGTAGACCGACCCCGATCAAGGTAGACCGACCCCGATTGCCCTTGCCGACCGAGCCCGACCAGGCCAAAATAGCTTGATCGGGCCTGGTCGGGTTGGTTTGATCGGCAGTGGGAACCTACCATTACCAGAACTGGAGTTTATCTTTAATCTAATGGGTTACCCACCAGGTGTACAAGGCTTGCAGTCCACCAGATCATGTTTGCCCTCATAGTCGTTGTAGTAGCCCTTGGGGCAAGGGAACTCGTAGGACGACTTTGTGCCCTCTGGACAGTAGTGACCAGTTGGACATGGGGTGTCGCTGTAGTGGACATCACCGCTTTCACAGTAATACCTATATATGAATATATAAATTCAAAATATGTAGTTTTTTAAACATCTATTAATTAATTTAGCTTCTTATGTTTTATATACGCAAAAAAGAAATTGTAATTTTACAAACATATTCAACATTTATTTAAAGGAAATATTATGGAGGGCAAATGTTGAAAAGTATCACCTCTGGAAAAGCATGTTGACTATGTTTAACAAAAAAGTATAATCACTTTTGTGATATAAGTATAATTCATGCGTTTTTCTTTGTAATCGATATAATTTTGTGTTTCTTATGTACGTATTATTCAATTAATAAATGATGGGAAAAAAAAGAAAAAAAAGAATAGGGAGAGCATATGACATAAAAAACAATATGTATTTACAGGACTTTCAAGAGATATCATAGATGTATCAAGCACTATATAAACAAAGAATATTTTTGTTATAATCGTCATTATTATTATTGTCATTCATATCATAATAATCACTGTGCAATAGACAATTTGTTTTAATTACTATTATCATCATTATTATTACCATTATTATCATCATTATTAGGTGGTCTGTTATCAACAGACCACCTATTGATTTCGTCAGAATTTTCTTTATTATTATTATTATTCTTTATTTTTATTTCTTCCCGTTTTTTGTGCCCAGGATAACTCAAGTTTGGTTTAGTCAATTTGATTCAATTTTAGCACAGTCATAGGTCATTGTCATGACACGTGACAGGAACATTTTCAAGGTCATCATGTCATCGTGACGTCATCCAGGCGCCATTTTGTGAAATCACATTATCCATCATATCTTCATGATGCATCAGCAAAGGTCATTCATATTCATATCACATATACATCAGGTCAAGGGTCAACAAGTCATGTCATCAAAGTTCACATAAAGGTCATGACGCGCGCGTACGTGCGTGTCAACATTTTAAAATGCTCAAAATCACCTAACTATTAAAGGAGAGTACGAATCAGGTCATTTTAAGCATTTCAGAATTTTCCGTGCGTTCGTGTCCCCACGCGCGGTGTGCGCGCTCACAGCGCGCGGAAAAGGTCAAATTCAAAATGTTTACATGATTTGGATTCCTCTTAACGTAATTGACAATTTACATTAATTTCAGTCACTCTTGACCTCTCATAAGGCCTTGAGCGCGCGTCAAAGTTCAAAATCCGCGCGTGCTGCTATGGGCAATATAATGCAAATTTTAAAAATCAAAATAGCTCTTCAGATAGTCCATCGACCCCCAATTTTTATATCATGGTTGGAGAAAGCATGAGTTGGAGATATGATTTCATACCACCCTGACTCGTACAAAGTGTAACAAAGTCAACATATTGACATCTAAACTCAACAAAATGTATTTTGTTGATGACGTCATTTTTGTCTTTGTTTAATTGAGATTATCTCACTTATCGGTGATCGATTTTCTCCCAGATTGTATTATGTTGTAGCTGAGATAATTCTCTATCAGAAATATTTCATTTATTTTTCATTTAGATGACGTCATCATAGTAAAATATTCGATTAAAGGCGACAATGCATAATTTGTCATATTTGCGTGTTATGTCTATGGGAGGTCACTTATTTCAAAACATGAATCTGCATGACAATGTGTTTTGACCAGTATCTCGGTTGTTATTCAACATTTTTCTCCCAAATTTTAGTATGTTGTCGCTGAGACTATATGTCATCTAAATCATTCCTCATTTTTCCGATAAGATGTCAGAATCACGCTTATGATCGTGATCATCATCCTCATCAACATCATCATGATCTTCATCATCATAATCATTACTATCAAGATCATCATCATCATAATCATCATTGTTTACGTGTCTATATAACTTCTCCCTTTTTCAATATAGTAAATATTATAATCTATTATAAGACTTGAAGACAGACCACCTTATTCGTCTTCGTGACGAATTAAATTTCTAGTTATTATTATTATTAAAAATATTGTTATCATTTCACAATACAGGATTATTATTAAACCTATTATTTTATTTATTTATTTATGTATTGTCAGTGTAGCCCATTCACCAATCAGTATAGTGGTCTTCTATGGGGCCTTGAATAATCATAAACATATTTACATAAAAAAGCATGATGTTCATAGCACAGCAATAATAGACGTGACACAAACGGATTATCATTATCATT
The DNA here is from genome assembly GCA_035222895.1 of Strongylocentrotus droebachiensis. Classification (NCBI taxonomy): domain Eukaryota; kingdom Metazoa; phylum Echinodermata; class Echinoidea; order Camarodonta; family Strongylocentrotidae; genus Strongylocentrotus; species Strongylocentrotus droebachiensis. The sequence continues at coordinate 179,729 of JAVYIG010002401.1, forward strand.
ATTATTATATTATAATTAATACCATTATTATTATCTTTATAATTAATACCATTATTATTATCTTCATAATTATTATAATCATTATTATTACCAATGTCAATATTTGTAGCATTCCTGTCTTGATCATCCTTTTCATCTCATAAACACTCACATATAATGTATCATAGAATAGTAATGCAACAATACAAACAATATACAAGAAGCCTAATACATGTTTTGATGTTTTTTGGAATGAATTAGATTAATAAGCTTCTTACATGACCCAGGAAATGTAATATATTTGCTGTATTCTAATGGTCATCTTACCCTGCTGGACATGGGTCACACTCTGACTGACCAGTCTGGTTGTTGTACGTTCCAGCCTCACAGTCCAGTGGATACGATGTTCCGTTTGGACAGTAGTGACCAACGGGGCAAGGACCGCCGGTTGAATCGACTATCGGATTGTTGGGATCTTTGGCGCCTCGTAAGCAGTAGAACCCAGCATAGCAGTCACCGGTCGGAGCGGTCAAGCCTACGACTTCGCAGTACTGGCTGTATAGACACTGTGTGCATTCGCTCTGTTAAACAGAAGAGGTTTGTACATTACACTTTGAGCATTTATACAGGGGAGAACATTTTCATAAAAAGTGATGAACTTCCAAGAGGCCCTGTTTGGTAACAACAAATGCAATAACAATCATGAGTATAAACTCAAAACATTAACAGAACATAACAAAACTGATATAATCCAATTCTCTTTCACAACATTAAGGTAAAAAATTAGTATCCACTTTCCTTAAGAGCCTACTGTAAATGTATGAAGACAGTTACTCACTGAGTTGGTCAGTTTGGTGACATTTCCAAACGTTCCTCTTGGACACGGTGTGGGAGTGTCAGAGCCTTCTGGACAGTAGGAACCCTCGGGACATACTCCAGCCACTCCTACAAGATACACAACAATGAAAAGATTTATAAGTGAGGTTTAACAAGATTTCAAGAGAACATCCAAAGGGGTAAACACAGAAAACAACATTGTCGTTAGAGTGATGTAAGAAATTAATAGACATATTGAATGGTAAAACCTGGAGCTTCCTATTTTATGTTATTTTGGGGATGTGAGCATGTGGATCTTTGTCTTTTTGTAATATATCTTATCTAGGGAATATGCAGTTACTTCTGTCAAATTATAAGAACATAATGGAAACATTGTTAGCTGTATACAATACTGTAAATGGCAAATATAACGAGAAACTAATTTGTCATGTACACCCTGTATCAGCTCTAATTCTGAAGTGCTAATGAGATCGAAGATTGAAATGCCCTGATGGCAATGTATCATGTCGTTCTTCTGGTCCAGTTGCACAAAGCCTTACCATTAATGGTTACTACCATGGAAACCTTGATTTTGATTGGCTGCTGAGCCCTGTTACCATGGTAGTTACCATTGATGGCAGAGTTACCATCAACGGTAAGTTTAATGCAACGGGCCTTGGAAATAATTTAAAACCTATCTTGAATTCTTGATAAGTTCATTAAAGAAAAAGTTGGATCCTACTGAGTCTGAATTCTTCAGTAAGTAGCAGATGGGTTGATTGACCAACCAAGCCAAGGACATTGGTTACCTTTAAAAGTGACCTCAGGCGTAGCGGTGTCCGACCCCTCGGTGCAGAAGTACCCTGCCTCGCAGTCTGCCGTTACCATTGTCGCGTTGAGCTCAGAGCAGAACTTCCCTGGTGAGCAGAGGGTGCACTGGGTCTCATTGGCCAGGCCAGCCATGTTGGAGAAGGATCCCGTCGGGCAGGGCTGCCAGTCGTAACCAGTTCCAGCCGGACAGTAGAAGCCTATGAATCGGTTTGAACAGGAAAACCATTTCAATTGTTGTCATGTAGTTTCTTAGTTTGAGGGATGCAAATTAGATCAAAAAGAAGTTAAAGGAAATTATGGTGATTGGTCACTCCGGAGTGGATTCAACATCGGATTGTAAAGGGTTCAAGCTGCCTTCTGCGTCGTAAGAAATATCACAAGGTAATCCGTAGCTACGGTACCTTTAAAAAAAAGCGAGAGGGGAGGGGCTTTTAGAAACCTTCTCTTTTTTAAAGTCTGAAACACTCACCATGTGGACACTCCGCTGGTTCGTATCCTGATGTGCAGTAGAATCCGGCCGGACAGGTATCGCACTCGCTACGATGCGTCTCGGTCGTGTAGGTCCCTGCCTCACATGGCAACGGTGAGGTTGTCTGACCGGGGCAGTAGTGACCGTCTGTACAAGGGTCACCGGTGATGCCGCCATCCTCGGGTGTGGCCGTGGATGCGTTGGTGGAGCAGTAATAGCTGAATAAGGATTTCAATTTCACATTAATGTACATGTAACACGATTCAGCTAGTAATTCAACCTACTGAATAATACTACCGGTACTACTAATAATAATAATTAAATGCTTTTGTATAGCGCATAGCACATAGCCATAATTGCACATCTTTATGTGCTTTACAGAACAGAATATAAAAGAAGTGGAAATTGTACTGGGATTAACACTGTGGGATTTTACAAATCCCACAAGTATGTTTTCAAATAAATTCTAAACTTTTTGTATAAAGATATTTCTAAGATATTCCAGCATAAAACAGTGGCTACGTACGATAATGAAATTTCCCGTTAGATTTTTTCATAGTTTGTGGGACCTAAAATAAAGACTTTTTTTACTGGAATGCAGCTTTCTTTTGGGGTTTATAATAATAATAATAATAATAATAATAATTACAGTGCTTATATAGCGCATTAATAATTCAATGAGATATGATAGAGCAAACTGATGGAAACATTGATAAGTTAATAAACTTACTTAAACAAAAAAATATATAAACCTTGTACTGTACATTCAAAGGTTAAAGGTCATAGGTCTTACCCTGGATCACATGGTCCTGATGGAGCGGTCAGTCCGGTACCGTTGCAGTAGAAGCCGCCTGAGCATGCGTAGCAGTCGCTAGCCTTCTCTAGACCAAGGCTATCAGACCAGGTCCCAACTGGACAGTTCTCTGGGGCCGGAGTGCCTAGTGGAAAAGGATTGCATCATTATTCTCAGTCACTTAAAGTCACTGAATGGCATTGGAGTAGACATTAATGTACATTTGCCACTCTCCACCCAGGTGTTAAACGGGTACCATATGAATGCTGTGTGCACCGAAATAGGTAGCCTAGCAGAGCTGGGGGAATTTTGGAGCACCTTGTGTGGTGGATATGTGCGCTATAAAAATATCCAATATTATCATAATTATTAGACTAAATATCCTGCTCTACATATGAATTATGCACAATAGCATCGTTTTGTACCAAAACACTTTTGTACCCTTCTGTGTACACTTTTAACACATTACATAATACATTCATAGCTGAATGAAAATATTAGATTATTACAAATCGGGTCAATGCAGAAGGGGCAAATGGTGGCAAAAATGAATGCACCACATTCAAATAGGAAAGAAATCTACATGTGCTACATGTACATACATATAGAGTGCTCTCCCTGAACCACAACAGCCTCTCACTTCAAATACTGTAAAATGTACAGTGTTTCCACACTGAAACAAAAAAATCGGGACCAAGATTCTTTTTTGCTTGTTACATTAATAAAGGCGATTTCCCGATTTTATCTTGGAAAGTTTGTTCATGACTGTATTTAAACAAGGAAAAGTAACACAGGCTCATGCTGCAAGTGTCTTTAATAAAATCACTCACCTTCTATGCAGTATTTCCCTGCAGGACACTCCACCCCAGTCACATCGTCGTCAGGCGTGGCACTTGACGACGCCCCGATGCACCAGTAGCCCGCAGCACAGTCGCCCATCCAATTATCCTGGCCCGGTATGTCGCAGAACTTTCCAGGAGGACAGTCTAAGCACTGACCCTCCCTCTCCAGTCTTTCTGAAGGGTTGTACGTTCCGGCTGGGCAGGGGTACTGGGTGTTGAACTCGGTTCCGTTCATGCAGTAGTGCCCCACAGGACAAGGGTAGATGGTGTAGTCCGGGATGGGGGCCTCGGCCACGTCACAGAAGTATCCTAAGAAATGATGAGAAATGATAATGATGATGAGGGTCTTAAAAAGATAATGTTTCTTGGGCAGTGGTTCAAAACAATTTTTAAGTTTTCCATTTTTATTCAGTACAAAAACAGAAGATACAAATGTGTCGATTTTCATTCATCACTACCGTATGCTACATGTGACTTTTACATTCCCATGTGTTAAGAAAAAATCAGTCATTTTCGTACCTCCGTTGCAGAGTTTGCACGATGACTGTCCGGTTTCGTCCTGGTAGGTCCCTGATACGCAAGCCGTCTCATTGGCACTGCCTTCCTCGCAGTAGTACCCTTGACCGCAAGGGAACGGGCTGCTAGAGGACTGACCTGTTGGGCAGTAATAACCTAAAGAAAGAAAAGAACAATAATGCAGTCAGAACTGTCCTGATGGTCACTTATCTATACAGGTTTTAAAGCACTAATTTGTTCAGGAGGGATTAGACCACCCAGCGTGGCCACTGACAGACGGTTATTTCATCAACTCAGCTCTCAATTAAAATAAGAAAAAGAGGATCGTGGGGGACCAAAGAGCAACGCTTAGGCATTTTTTTCTATATAGAGGGAGCAAGTAGCTACAAGTAGCTACAAGTAATGCAGTGGGGCTTAAAAGAGTCATTTGTATTTTCTCCCACAAAGATGCAGGTGCTGTAGAATGGGTCTAGATAGGTGAACTGTCCAAGCTGGAATCTTCTTCTGTTTCCTAAACGGGCACTGTGGGTTGTCATTTCACCATCATCATCACCGTCACCATTACCACCACCGTAGTAGGAATCTTCATCATTACCATTAACATCACCACCATCACCACCATCATCAGCATCATCCATATTTTCATCATCACTATTGCTATCATCATCAGCACTATTATTAGCACCATCACCACCATCAGCAGTAATTTAATTCTCAGTTGCTGATTTCATAACAATGTACAATCGCTAGACCAAGCCCTACCTGGATCACACAGTCCAGTTGGTTGTGTTAGTCCAGGATCTTCACAGTAGGACCCTGATGTACAGTCTGTGCATTGGGCCTCTATCATTAGACCAGTGCTGTTGGAATAAGTCCCAGATGGGCACATGGCTGGGTTGGCTCCAGTTCCATTTCCTACAAAGATTTATGAGAGTAGACAAATTAAATAATGAAGTGAAAAACAACTGTGTAAAAAAACAAGCGAAGCACATTTGTATTCAGGGAGCAGAACATGTAAAAAATAATCACATGGGCCCGAATTCACAAAGAAGGTTTAAATTTAACCCATAGTTTAAACCCTCATTTACATAACCCAAGGTTTAAAATGAGTGCAAATTAAGCATACCTTGCCGTCTTTAAAATTGGACCTCTGAATGTGTCACGCTTATTTTGCGCTAATTTTAGACTATGGGATATGTAAACGAGGGTTAAAACCATGGGTTAAATTTAAACCTCCTTTGTGGATTCAGGCCATAGGGGATAATACAGATTCAACTGCTGGTCCAAAGTTATCTTGGGCTCAGTATTCATTTTGTTAAACTTACCGCAGTATCTTCCTCGAGGGCATATATCACCAGTGATACCGTCCGTAGGATCAGGTCTCACGGCTGTGCTGATGCAATAGAAGCCTTCCATACACTTCCCGGCTACATCGGCTAGACCTACACGAGCAAAGACAAGAACAAAAGTATTGAGCATCAAAGGAGGACTAATCAGTAAAATGTAGGAAAAAAACAGACAAACTATTTAAATACCATCAGAAGACAAACATCCCCCTCCCCTATATTATAAAATGACACAATGAAATTAGTTAAGGATTAAAAGGTTTAAAAAGTATAACAAGGAGAAAGACATGAGCTGATTTTTCTATGAGATCCCACATGATATCTAACTCATTGTTAAATTTCAATATTAATAGTATGCAGAGTGTACTCACAAGTTATTTTTTAGCTTCATGTCAGTCTTAAAATTGCAATTATTCTTCATATATATGGAACCCCACAAATGCAAGGCAAAATTTACAGATACCATTCAAGAACAAACAAATGAAGCATTTTGAAATATTGGCAAGATATTATTCTACATTTGCCACACTCCTCCTAGGTGAGGTAAATGGGTACGGTAGAAAGAAATTTCTTGAATGCTTGAGCGCCTTTTCATGGTAGATCAGCTAGAGCCAGGGTTGAAAAATGATCCCAAGGCCCTCAGGGAGAACAGTATTAATACTGATAATGCTACCCTACAACGGGGTGTTGTGGCGTGCGCCTGTAATCCAGCTAAAAATGGAAGTTACAAACTAATTCAGCCGAGGATGCAGGTTCGAAACTGAGTCACGTCTTTCGAATGGTGACGTTAAAAGGTCAATCCCCAGACGTAAATAATCATTTTTGATTAATGCACGTCTGTAAAAACCCAATTACACACAACACACACCCACACTGGGTAAACAAGACATACTATTATTATAACCAACAAAAATCTTGTCTATGAATCTAGGACAGTGTGTAATTACCTTCAACGTCACAGTAGTTTCCTTCTGTGCATTCCTCCGGTTCAATCGATCCTCGCGGACAGTAGTAACCAGGCTGACAGCGCCCTCCAGTGCTCAAGCTAGGACAGAGGCAATCCCCATCGGTGTAGTTGTCAAAGTCCATCGGTTGAGCAGTCCAAGCACCTTGGATGCAGAAGAAACCTAAAAATAGGAAAATACAGGTTAATAGTGGATTAATTTTCAATATAAAAGATTTTTGTGTAATGAATGTGTAGTCATGTTGTGTCTTACTTATGATACTAAGAAGTTGTATTTTTTGTATTTTGGATTAATTTTTAATATAAAAGATTTTTATGTGATAAATGTGCCTCTTACTTAAAGATAAAGACCAGTTATGGTCATGCGATTGCATTGTGAAAGAAACGTTGTGGAATCGATCAGAAAAGGTTGATCATCTAGCATATAAGTATTGGTGTGTACTGCAAGGTTCTGGAATCATCAAAATGATAAGAAATTTGGCCCAGTCTGCGTAAAGTTATAAGCACTGTACACAGAAAGATGTATATGGGACTATGAACACGTGCGTGACACTTGCATTTGTATCTCTCAACAGTCTATAGATATACTAATTTACCAAATATATGCTTGGAAAAATTTGAAGTACCGACTATTATCAATAACAAAACGCTTAAATATAACCCTGGCATAGCACCTGAAGAGCTCTCCAAACACTGCTGAGATGTGTGACATCACAGTTTGCAATTTTACTACTTTTTAAGGATCTCACCTTCATCGCAGTCTCCAGTGACTGTGGTGTTTCCCTCGTAAGCACAGTACTTCCCTGGATCACAAATGGTACAGTCCGCCAGGGTGTGCCCGTTCTGGTTGGGTCGGTAGGTTCCCTTTGGACATGGGTATTGATAAGCATGCTCGGTACCTGATAGCATATTGAAAATGGATAATATAATAATTATAGGTCCGGTCATATAGCGCAGCTACTATACATGTATGAACTTACACTACTGCGCTTAATACAAAGAATCATGATATTACCCCGGCTGTAGCTGAGCCGCCATAATAAGGCACTTAAGCATGCAAGGAATTACTTCCTACCGGGTACCCAATTACTTCACCTGGATGGAGAGTGGCAAATGTAGATTCATGTCTTGCCAAAGAACATGAGTGCCGTGACGGGACTCGAACCACAAACCAAGTGATTAAGAGTCCGGTGAGGAATCCACTAGACCACGACACCTTAATAAATATTCCACACACCAAAACCTCTAGTTCAGTTTAGTTCAGTTCAGTTCAGTTCAATTTATTCATTCTTCTCAGCATAAAAACAATATTATAATAAATGGCAAATATACATAGAAAGAGCAAAAGCGGGAACTAAAAAAGATTATAAAAACATGTAGTAAAGGGTATTTCCCAGTAGAGGGACAAATACAATAGCAATAACAAAATACAAAATTGGTTTAAACCCTCTGTCATCTGTCCGGATAAGCAATGGATCTTTGTAGTTCTTTGTACTGTCCTTGGGACCTTTAATTTACATCCTATCTGAGAGACTGGCTTACCGTTAGGGCAGTAGAAACCGGCTGGGCAGTCAAATGGCCTGAAGTTGGACACATTTCCAGGACAATACCACCCACCCTGGCAGGTCTGGCATTCCGACTGTTGGGTGTTCTCGTTGTATGTCCCCGGCGGGCAGCCGATGGGCTCGCTGGACCCTGCCTCGCAGTAGGTCCCCACGGGACAAGGAGCGCCAGTGATGTCGTCTCCTGTGGTGGCAGAAGGTAAAGGGGTTAAAGTTGAAAGAAATTAACATGATAATTCTAACTAGATTACACCAGTATATAAAGACCGCTCAAGGGAAACATGAAGTAGTCTTTACGTACAGGTTCCTTTAGTACAGGTTTCTATGAGAAACAGTATTCAAGGGAAACAAAAAATGTGGTCTTATAGACAGGTGGTCCTTCTAAACAGGTGGTCGATAAAGCAGGTTTGGCTGTCCATTTCTATGTGGAAATGACCATACAGGTCTAGAAATGATTGTTTGAATAACACCATTCCAAACTTACAAGATCATTTTTATGTTGCAAAAGAATGTTAATGTATGGGTAAATTTTCATTTCTAAAACAGAATCTTAACTCTTTATCGGCTTTGAAATTATATCCTAGAATGACAGGATATTTGTATGTATCTTGTGCAAACACATTGTACAACAAGACGCTGTGTGTCTAGACAGGCTGTGTATCCTGACAGATGATTTAAAATAGCAATTTAAAGAAGTTTACTGGCAATATTTTCATAAATCTTTAAAGACCTATGTTGGGCAATATTATAAAGGACAAATATTCATGACAGTTAGAACTTTTTAATCAATATTCTTTCTTTAATCTGAGGGCAAAAGAGAAAGCTTTAAGTGTGTTAAGTGTCCGGACACCCAACCCACCATCATACATGTGATAGAACTGGACCGTGGCAGATTATGTAGTCTAATATGATGATGACGTGGATCCTAATCAAATGATTGGTTGAGAGCGTACACGTGACCAGGCATTTTTTTTGGCCAACACGTAATTGGGATAATGACCGGTCATTAGTAAAATCATGTTATAAAACATCATTTCATAAAACAAATAAAACATAATCTTATAAAACAAATAATACACATCATTTTGTTCGGGCATTAGTGAAATTACCTACACTTGGTACCTTCAATACAGTCCAAACACCATCGGCTATCGCATCGGGTATGTTAGACTGTTCCAAAGGTACCTTGTGTGAGTAATTCTTACTAATGCCCTCACTGCTGTGTATTATTTGTATACTATCCAGTTGTAGAACCCAGGGTCGCAGGGAGCCTGCAGTCCAGTCAGGTTATAAGTACCGCAGTAATTTGGATAATGACCGGTCATTAGTAAAATCATGTTATAAAACATCATTTTATAAAACAAATAATATCCAGTGGTGACTTACCGATGGGGTTTGGATAGGAGGAGCCATAGTGGCAGTAGAACCCAGGGTCACAGGGAGCCTGTGGTCCAGTCAGGTTATAAGTACCGCAGTAGAACCCTGGATCACATGCCTCGCACTGTGACTCCTCGGAGAGATAGAGGGCATCTGAGTAAGTCCCGTTGGGGCACGGCTGAGGAACGGAGGTCTGCTGCGGACAGAAGAAACCTTGAGGACACGGTCCGCCGATCCCGCTGTTGGTCTCGCCGTCTGGGTTGATGATGTTCACACCTTTAATGGAAAGAAAAGTGTTGCCAATTAGTTAATGATATCCATACTTGAATAGATAGAAGAGCTCTAGCCGTATTTTTAATACAAAGATAAAGGTTAATTTCAATGAGATATGAACATTTGGGATTAGAATATTAATTCCCATCCTAGACACTTTAAGTATCTATCTATCTAAGTATATTCTCCCGGTTCAGAGATTGATTGCAACATCTCTTCATTTCACTCTATCTTCTGCCATTCTGGTGCACTCTTGTAGTTTTAGTCCACTATATTTCTTGACATTCTCTTCACAGTTTAAGTATACTCACGTAAATTTTCATTGGAAATCATGTGGTCCCATACATTCAAATTCATGTCGGATGTACCCCCACCTATCTCTACGGTAGAACATACCTGATTGGCAATAGTAGCCAGGATCACACGGACCTGCAGATGCGTTCGCTATTCCAAATGAGTAGGCCCCAAGCTGGGTGCAGTAGTACCCTGGAGCACAGGGCTGGCACTGGTCCTCCGAGGCTAGTCCCAGGTCCGGATTGTAAGTCCCACGGGGGCAGGGGATGGACCCGTTGCTACCGGTACCCTCGGGACAGTAATGACCTCGTGGGCATTCCAGAAGACGCTCACCGTCGGCACAGTAGAATCCTATAGACAAATTGAAAATGTTTTATTAATACAACAAAAAGAACTTTTTTTTCTTTAAAGCCTCACTGCACTACTTATACATGTATATAGCTACTTGCTCCCTCTATATAGAAAACAATGCCCAAACGGTGCCTGTTGTTCCCCATGATCCCCTTTTTCTTATTTTAATTGAGAGCTGATTTTATGAGATAACCACCTGTCAATGACCATACATGAAGGTCTAATCTCTCCTGGCCAAACTAGTGCAGACAGGCTTTAATATCCTTTTTTTTTCTTTATGTAAACATATACAATAACAACTAAATTATTCACAACCTTGTCAATTTCATGTTTTTTTGTGTTTTTTCGTGCCTCAGGAATGAAAGGCGGACTGGTTAAATTTGGGCGTTTGTTTAATACTTTTAGGTGTGAGCTTTAATACACATTTTCCGGAAATGAATTGAGACAAAACAATTCTTCAGATAAGAATTTACAAAACTTGGTAAGGGTACAAATAATTTAGTTGTTGACATAACATGTAACTTTGTTCATGCACAAGGTAGTGTCATTCTATTGACTCCAGCTACCTATTAGTTTTTCAACAATTCTCCTCCTCTGACTGAACTTACAATGAAATATTGCATTGAGGCGAAGGAAAAACGTTCTAGAAAATGTCAATTTAAAGTGACCAATCAGTGCATTGAAAGAGAAATCTGTCCTCTATTGCTATCTGTAAAAACTTTTGGCCACTTTTGAAATGGAGATACTCTGACAAAATATTGATAATTATAATAGTCACATTTGTGTAGTGCTTAATTCTAAGGTTTGAAGCATTTTACATTGCAACTATTATCACCCAGTCATGGGATTCAGTTGCTATTCCACACAGATGTACGCACTCTACTCCTTGGGAAGTATTTCGGCCAGGTGCCAATTAACCAGTGCTAAAAACGTTCTGAGCCCCCCCCCCCCCCCCCCCCCATATCCTTATTAGCCAAGGTGACCTACCTTGTGGGCAAGTGAAACATTCCGCTCTTCCAGTTATATTGTTGAACTCCCCGTCCGGACATCTCATGGCCGCAGGGGAACTCTCGGGACAGTAGTGACCGACGGGGCAGATGTTCCCAGTGTCTCCGTCCGTAGGGTACTTGGTCTTGGCCTTGCCGATACAGAAGTACCCTGAAAACATAAAATGAGAAACAAAAAATGTAATCAACTTTTTATCAACCATTTCAAGGATATGAAAGGCAAAGATATTTATGTCATTGTCTTGTTATATTTGCGCAAAAGAGAGTCTTTATTCTTAACATTCAAAATGGATTCATTAGTCGTACAGACATATTCCTATAAATAAATAATGATCAAGGTACTTAAATAAAGAATTAATAGCACCAAATTCTATCAATGTTTAATATTTTCAAAGATATGTTTGGCTTGCACATCTTCAATTGTTCTGTTTCCCTTGGATGGTCTTCATTTATTTCTTTTTTTTAACTATTTATTCTGCAATTCACAAAAGATATAACAGTGTAAATATGAGTAAACAAACATTTGAGGACAGTCAATTATAAATGCACAATCTTCCTGGAGATCCTCTGAGTGCATCAGTTGGCTGCCGGAGAAGAGGACAGCAAACTTAATCACTGTAACTGTAATGGACAGGTTTTCATGGACAGGTTTTGCCTGCATTAGCACCTTTGCCCTTTGACCTCATCACTTGACCTTTAACCTTACCTGGTGCACAGAGCTCATTGGGTTCGGTAAGTGCGTATCCTCCGCAGACCTCGCCTCCTGGGCAGTCCAAGCAGTCGGCCATCTCCTGACCTCCGGTCACGTTCAGGAAGGTTCCATTCTCGCATGGGTAGGAGATGGGCGTCTCGGTCCCCTCTGGGCAGTAGTATCCGGCCGGACACTCCCCACCCCCGAGTATAGTGGAATTGGCCTAGGTGTTCAAAGAGGATTCAGAAATCAGATTCAGAATCAATTAATAGAAGTAGATAAACAAAAACGCTTAACGTAGGGGGGGGGGAGGGGTCAACAACAAAGTTTAAATATTCATGTAAACAGTTCTTGTTTAAACAAATGATGTGCACTGAGTAGATTTTTCTGTACAATGTTCTGCCTGCGGTGTGTGTTGGTGTGTCTGTGTGCCTGTGAATGAATGAGGGTGGGTGTATGTTTGTTTTGATAAGTTTTACAATATTTGTTATAATATTTTGCTTGTATGTTTATTTTTGTACAGGGCCCCATTCTCACAAGCTTTGCTTTTCTTGGGGTCCTTCCAATTTTGCTGTTAATTTGTTATGTATTTTACTTTGAATTTTAATGGAAAATAAATGAAATGAAATGAAATGATGATTCAAAAGGATTTTTGTTTTGTTTTTTGGAGGGGGATAGATAAGAGTAAACAACCAATCGAACCATGAAAGATGAATGCAGTGAATTACTGGGATATGAGATGGTGTTGATTTTTCCATGAGAGCCCACTACTATGCATCTTCATCATTAGTTCTGAATACGAGACCAAGCTTGACTTACGCATTCTGTTATATACGGATGCGAGGTGTCAGCTCCTCCGATGCAGTAGTGTCCAGCAGCACAGTCCCCACTCCAGGTGGACAGGCCAGTCTCACCACAATACTTCCCTGGTGGACATGAAGGGCAGTCTCCAACCTCCTGAGCACTGGGCTCTACACGATATGTACCCTGGTAATCGAAATGACATAAAAATTAGTTTAAAGTTGCTCATGCGTGGGTATGTAGAGGGCAGCACACTGAGCCAACAGGTGTGCGTACTAGTGTCCCTTTATGAGTACATTCGTACAGGAGCATAATACCCGTGGGCAAATACCTGTTGCGCCCTCTATACAGCCAACAATGCCTAGGCAGTACCTGTTGATCCCCCATGGTCCCCATAATTATATGTTAATTGAGAGTTGATATGATAAGATAACCACCTCTAAGTGACCACACAGGGGCGTGTATGTATTCCCTACTGGCCAAGCTAGTGCAGATAGGCTTTAAGTTTCACACTCACCTCTGGGCATGGAATGGGTATAATAGTCCGTGGCGGACAGTAATGACCACTAAGACATGGCTGCGGCGTTGCAGTCCCAGACTCGTTACAATATGCCCCCTGAGGGCAGTCCAAACAGGACGAAGACGCTGTGGCGGTCGTGTAGGTGCCGCGTTCGCACGGTTCGGCCTTGTACGCAGCACTGCCGCTGTAGTGGCCCTCTGGGACCTCGTGTTGGATGCTGGTACCGGAGCCTCCGGTGCAGTAGTACCCGGGGTTGCAGGGGCCTGTGGGCTCGGGGTTATTGTCACCAGCACAGTAGTATCTGGAAACAGGCAATAAACAAGGCTGTAAGTTGTTGCACTGGCTCCACGGACATATTTAAACTTATAGACAATTAGGTAGCACGTCTCTGAACAGATAAACAAGTGAGATTTAGTAAAGGCTCATTACACAAATTTTTGTCTCGAGGGAGTCCAGTTGTTAGAAGGTACATTATGTTCTCCCTCCTTCTCCACACACAATTACCTCATGTCATTCTTCCAATTTAAGATCTTCCCGTTTTCGTTTTGTTTCAATCTTTAGGAAGTTTACTAGGCAAAGTAAAGGGGGGAGGGCAATCACCTCAAAACATTTTCTTTGAAATGTTTTTGGTTTAGTGCCAGAAATCTATCATTAAAATTTGAAGTTCAAATACATCTAAATGATAAATACAGCTCATAAGCAACTTATCAGTAAAGTAATTCACCCATCTGATCGCACTAAAACTTGGATTCCGATGCATCGCGGTTTTATAGTTATTCTTTATGTTCCGCTTACTTCTTGATCGCTAGCCCCCTAAAATGCTGCATAAAGTTTTGTTAAGGTTGATTCTGTATATACATGTACCCCCTGTTTATTTCCTGAGAATGTGACTTTAAGCTTACATTACACACTTCTTTGTTTATTTTGTTTATTTTTTATTTTTTTATTTGTTTGTGGGGGGGGGGGGGGGGTTGGGGGGAGAAGCTCCTCTAACGCCATTCATTTGTCTGTTTCCAAGTGCATTGCCTCATGATTCGCTGATACCTATGTATGTTGGTTGAATTACCAGTAAATGGATTCCCAGGCAGCAAAACCCCATGACCCATCAGACCAGAAAACTACATTGTACTCCAGCTTGCTTTCAAATCTCATGGATGAGGGATATTTTTTATGATGAGATTTCCTAAAGGGGCGATTGGTGGAGGGTGAAGTACATTAGGCCTAAAAAATATAAAAAAAATCTCGAAATCCACAGTCGGCTTTTAAAAAAAATATTAAAACATTCTAAACTGAGAAACATCAGCCCAAAGAGGGAGAAGAAAAAAAAAGGATTAAAAAAAAAAGATTTCCAACCGACCGACCCATGTCTTGGCACCTAAAGGGCAATACAATATATTTTTTTTGAGGCCTTATATAAGATCTGTCAATCCTAAAAGCGAAGTCCACTCTTGGTGATTGACTACACCCGTTATAGCGTAAGCACCCATATGGTGTCAAATTCCCCATGATAACGCACAACTACGAGACTTTAAAGATAAATTGGAGACTTACCCGGGGTCGCAAGCGATGCAATCATCGGGTGACTTTGAACCTGATGAGTTACTGTAGGTCCCTAGAGGGCAGTTGGCTGGGAACGCCGTACCAGCAGGGCAGTAGCCTCCCGGTGGACAGACACCTCCAGTGAAGCCATCAACAGGAGCCTAGAAGAGAGATAGAAGAGAGATAGGGAAGTGACTATTTGAGCAAGGATCACAATCTACTAGTTAAGACATAGTGTATTTCACAATCTGATGTAATTATTGTTGTTTAATTATATTTAATTATGTTAAATTATTTTCGTTCTATGTAACTTCTCATGTACTTTCTTATGTTTAATGTATTGTAGCATAACTAGCCCAGTAATTTAGTGAGACGTAGAGGGCGTTACAGTTAATTGTGAAATATATACATGTACATCGTGCAGATGTCAGTCAGTCAGCGTCGGGCTGTCATTGCGACAGGTCCGTTACCAGGAACGAGTAAAGTTACTTGAACTGCAGATATACTGTGCAAGTGTTGTTTCTTGAGTTCCTGTCAGACATTCAGTGATTGCGGGAGTGAGTAAAATGAGAGCTAGTCCACGTTATTCTTACACGATATACTTTTGTGAGAGCCCACTGAGAGTTATAGTTGATGAATGATTGTCGAGAGCGTGAACCGGGTTTTGAGAGACTGCAAGGCAGAACGCTACCCCGGCAGAGCCCGGTTACGCCACAGTATTTACCTTGTTAGGCGCCTTGAGCATCTCTTGGGGTGGATATGTGCGCATTATAAATGTTGTTATTATTATTACTTTTGTAACTAAACAATATTCAAAAGAGCAGAATCATACTGTTGTCGTTGATTCCAGGGACTAGTACAAATACACTGTAATCTCTTTAGTTAGTTAATTGTAACTGAAAAGGCACTATATAAAAAAACAGTGATCCCTACATGAAGAGATTAATTCCATATGGAGCTAAATCCACTTTTGATGAAAATTGAGTAATTGATATCACAACATTGTTCACTTCAGTACCCGTCTTTCAACAAAGTTATTTACCTAAATTTGGGGAGCATTCATGAAAAATGCACCTTCTAATATCACTTTTCCATAGACGCCTGTACAAAATCTGGTAAACAATTTTTTTTTTCTCAGAAGTTACAAAAATGGATTTAGCTCCTTTTGGAAATAAACCTTGGCTAGACTGAACAACCCCTTAGGACTTACGGAAGACACAGCCTTCCAGGAGCAGTAGAAGCCAGCATCGCAGACATCCGTTGGTTCCAGGTTGCCTGCACCCTCGCAGTAATAGCCACCAGGACAGGGTGTGCAGTCCTCGCTGCGACGTAGGAGGGTGGAGTTACCGTAGGTGCCGGTGGGGCAGGGCTGGGGGAACTGACTGCCGGCGGGGCAGAAGGATCCCTGCAAGAAAGTAGGTGGAGAGAATGTTTGTGAATATAGTCTGTTGGTATGGGTACGGATGAGTGAGATTGAGATGTTGATGGAGATGAAAATGCGGACAAATATGGAGTTATTATAATTATAATGATGAAGATGAGAAAGAGGAGGAAGATGATGATTATTTAAAAGATTGTTAATCATCATCAACATCTTCATTATCATCATTGATGTGGTTGTCATCGACAAAATCATCATCAAAATCCCCAAATTCGTCATAAATTTAAATATCTTCATCATCATGATCATTATTACTATCATTATCATGTGCCATCATCATCATCCGCATTATCATCATCACAATCACTATTGCATTTTTAAACACCTCTGTAAGAAAGAAGTAAACAGCGATAAACATTACACATTCTCAAGATTCTTCACATCAGCAACCTTGTCACCATCATCCTCACTTTCCTTGTCATCATCATCCTCACTTTCATTGTCATCATCATCCTCACTTTCCTTGTCATCATCATCCTCACTTTCCTTGTCATCATCATCCTCACTTTCATTGTCATCATCATCCTCACTTTCCTTGTCACCATCATCCTCACTTTCCTTGTCATCATCATCCTCACTTTCCTTGTCATCATCATCCTCACTTTCATTGTCATCATCATCCTCACTTTCCTTGTCATCATCATCCTCACTTTCATTGTCATCATCATCCTCACTTTCATTGTCATCATCATCCTCACTTTCCTTGTCATCATCATCCTCACTTTCCTTGTCATCATCATCCTCACTTTCCTTGTCATCATCATCCTCACTTTCATTGTCATCATCATCCTCAGTTTCCTTGTCATCATCATCCTCACTTTCATTGTCATCATCATCCTCACTTTCCTTGTCACCATCATCCTCACTTTCATTGTCATCATCATCCTCACTTTCATTGTCATCATCATCCTCACTTTCCTTGTCATCATCATCCTCACTTTCATTGTCATCATCATCCTCACTTTCCTTGTCATCATCATCCTCACTTTCATTGTCATCATCATCCTCACTTTCCTTGTCATCATCATCCTCACTTTCCTTGTCACCATCATCCTCACTTTCCTTGTCACCATCATCCTCACTTTCATTGTCATCATCATCCTCACTTTCCTTGTCATCATCATCCTCACTTTCCTTGTCATCATCATCCTCACTTTCCTTGTCACCATCATCCTCACTTTCATTGTCACCATCATCCTCACTTTCCTTGTCACCATCATCCTCACTTTCCTTGTCACCATCATCCTCACTTTCATTGTCATCATCATCCTCACTTTCCTTGTCATCATCATCCTCACTTTCCTTGTCACCATCATCCTCACTTTCCTTGTCATCATCATCCTCACTTTCCTTGTCACCATCATCCTCACTTTCCTTGTCATCATCATCCTCACTTTCCTTGTCATCATCATCCTCACTTTCCTTGTCACCATCATCCTCACTTTCCTTGTCACCATCATCCTCACTTTCCTTGTCATCATCATCCTCACTTTCCTTGTCATCATCATCCTCACTTTCCTTGTCATCATCATCCTCACTTTCCTTGTCATCATCATCCTCACTTTCCTTGTCACCATCATCCTCACTTTCCTTGTCATCATCATCCTCACTTTCCTTGTCACCATCATCCTCACTTTCCTTGTCATCATCATCCTCACTTTCATTGTCATCGTCATAATCATTTTCATCAATATTATCATCAAGATCATCAGAAGCAGCAGCAGTAGCACTACAATTATCATCATCACTACCATGTATCTCTTTACCTGTGTGCATTCCAAGGGCCACGATAGACCTTCCGTTGGACAGTAGTAACCAGCGATACAAAGTGTACATCAGTAACATTGTCATCATCATCCTCACTTTCGTTGACATTGTCATAATCATCATCATCATCTTCATCATCAACAACATCATCACCATAAACATCATCACTACCACGTATCTCTTTACCTGTGTGCACTCCAAGGGCCACGATAGACCTTCCGTTGGACAGTAGTACCCAGCGATACAAAGTTTACATCAGTAACATTGTCATCATCATCCTCACTTTCATTGACATTGTCATAATCATCATCATCATCATCATCATCACCATAAACATCATCACTACCACGCATCTCTTTACCTGTATGCATTCCAGGGGCCACGACAGACCTTCCGTCAGACAGTAGTAACCAGCGATACAAAGTGTACATCAGTAACATTGTCATCATCATCCTCACTTTCATTGACATTGTCATAATCATCATCATCATCATCATCAACAACATCATCACCATAAACATCATCATTACCACGTATCTCTTTACCTGTATGCATTCCAGGGGCCACGACAGACCTTCCGTTGGACAGTAGTAACCAGCGATACAGAGGGTACATCCCTGCGAGTCTTCACCAGCACTCGCGTTGAGGTAGAAGGACGCCGGGCAGGGGTTCTCGTAAGGATCGGCCGTCCCCGCGGGACAGTAATAACCACCTGGACAGTCGCCAGCCTATAGGTCAAAGGGTCAAAGGTTACAGCAGGGCTTGACCATATAACAGGCGCCCGGCCCAAACAAAATCTTAGTGCGGACCCCCAAATGTCAAAAGTTTAGCCTAAGGCTCAGGTGTGTACACTCTAAAACGCTAATTCTGGACTAGAGGTGATTTGGACAACCTTTAGATCAATAATGCTAGGAATTAGATATTACAAATGAGCAGAAAGAGTGAAATTCACAGAAAATATATAAAGTTCATTGTGCCATTCATGAATAAGAACAATTTAAATGTTAATAATAATCAAAGTCCCTAAATTAGCAATGCAGAGTAAAATCTCAAATCGATAATTTTATATACATATTGGCAATGGTTGTGTGAATTTAATAATTTTTGTTCACATTGATTCAATTAGTAAATATGTTTATATTTCTACAATGTACATTGCTTCTTTTTGGTTCCCCCATATATCACGTTATGTTAATTACAAACAAACTGTTGATTATGTAATATTTTGTATTGTACTTAAGTCTTCAATATATTCATTTAATTGTATTTCGTTTTGAATGTATTGTTTGTTTGTATAATTACTTGTTCAAATTTATTTGTGAAATATGGAAATAAATTCAAATCAAATTCAAATGTAGGAGTGGATAATGAGACTACCTGGAGCCAATTTGAGGAGCAAAGTTGATTTATTTAGACTGTCAGGAAACTCTAAAATGCTATAAACGTTGTTATATCCTGCATCAAATATTTAATGGTTATTGAGTGGTTGAGAGCTCGTCATATGAACAGAAATTTTTCAACTATTTTAAGGTTGTTCTGAAAAAGTACTAGTTGGGAGTAGAAGAACTATTTGGGAGTTGAAATTTCTTTTTCTTTTATGGGAATAAATTTCTGATGCAGGATATAATACAAAAATACCATGCCTTCTTTTTGAGATACTTGTTAAAACAATGGGCCTTGGTGACTCCAATAGTACCATTTGCTGAGGGGCGCATAGTTTTAACCAGAACCTCTCAAGACAGTGTATATTTGTATACTTTAGACTTACTGGTGATGTGAGTCCTGTGGGATTGCAGTACTGCCCTGCTGGACAGGTCTGGCATTCAGATTCCTGGATCAGACCCGTTTCATCGCTGTAGGTTCCGTTGGGACAGTGCCGGGGGAACGGGTCCTGTGAGAAAATTTATAAAAAATTATAGAGGAAATGATCCAATTCAATCATATCCCCGACACGGCACTAGGGTCCTTTGGCAAGGCATTAATCTACATTTGCCACACTCGGCCCAGGTGAGGTAAATGGTACCCCGCAGAAATTAATCCCTTGAGATGCTAGAGCGCAGCTAGGCTAAAGCCAGAGTAATAATCAATTTGTGCCCCTCGGAATAGAATTGTATAGATAGATGGTGTTATATAAATGCCTATTATTATTATAAGTGATTAGTATTATCCCATAATTTGTAGTGCACTAATATCTAGTTGCCTTATCAGCAAAAATATCTCAGAAAAGAGAGAAATTTAGGGTTTGAAACAATAGCATGAAGGCCCCCAAATAAGACTCATTCCTTCAACATAGGAAGATTGGCAGCTATGAGATGATAGGTCATAAGATCAAAGGTACTAAGGAAGACTGTTCCACAACCTACATCTAACACGGACTCAAAATAAAACCTAAAACTAAATCTAAACCTGGGGATTTTTTTTACAAAGACTAAGATCCACTTTAAGTTGGACTTAACTACCAGTATGGCAGGCAATTCATGCCACTGGTTGCTCTCACCATTATGATCTTTAGATAATATTTTTTCTTCAATAAAGAATTATCAAAAATGTAAATCCTGTAGATTTGTGACCATGATTTGTACGTCCCTTGAGAGACAAATGCCAGTAAATGTTGATCTTAGTCGTTGTGAAACACCCCCCTGAAACCATATGCCATCAACAACAACAAATGAAAATTGAAGTATCAAATAACCCCCCTTCCCCCCCCCCCCCCACCCTCCATCCCCATCCCAACTAAAGTTATCTTTCCCTCACGTACCTTATCTCCACTCAAGCAGTACGAGCCGGGCACGCAAGCGTTGCTAAAGAGATCTGGAGCAGTGGTGCGTCCGTAGTCACAGGTGACCCCAGCAGGGCAGATCTTATAGGCGTACATGTTGTCTTGTGTGGTGGCTCGTACATCGCAGTAGTAACCCGCCTCACACGTGGTACAATCAGTGGCTCCCCAGTCCTGGAACAATTCAAATTGAAATTCATCAAATTCCAATTCCAATTCCAATTCCAATTCCAAATCCAAATCCAAATCCAAATTCAAATCCAATTCCAAATCCAAATCCAAATCCAATACCAATTCCAATTCCAATTCCTATTCCAATTCTACTCTATTAAATTCAATACAGTTCCATTCAATTAAACTTAAAATTCGATTTAAGGAATTTATTTTTCCACTGTAAGTTCAGCTTGGAAATCTGTTCGGCTCAAATGTAAAATAAAGGCTCAGACATACATAGTTTACAAAGAACGGAAATAGGATTCAAAACATGGATACGTTTTGGTGATGACAAAATAATAGTCATACATAATATTGACTTTTGTTTGGAATGGTAATGAATATGGTTTTTTAAGATACACAGAAGCATGGTGAAAAAGAGCTTGACGTAGAAACAGTAAGATTTTTTTTTAAATGGAACTCACAGAATATGTTCCTTTGGAGCATTCAGCTGGCTCAACGTTGCCTGTTCCATTACAATAGTGACCGTCCGTGCATGTAGAACAGTCTGATTCACTCTGGCCTTCTTCTTCCTCACGGAAAGTTCCACTGTAAGAAAATCAAAATAATAGAAATGTTCAAAGTGGAAGTCCACCTTGATATTAAGTTGTTTTTATCCCTATATCTAACCCTATCCCCACCCCTAACCATATCCCTATTAAAACTAAAACCACCAGAGCATATGTTGGCGTACTTATGCTGGGCATGCCATTGGTTATGATGAGCCTATCACTGTACTTTACCTGAACTTTAACGATAGCCATAACAATAACCCTTACCTAAAACCCACTTGCATCCCTAACCTGAAATCTTTGACAAAATATGGGGCAGAGAGTGTTTCACAAAGACTAAAATCGACTTTAAGTTGGACTTAACTATGGCAGGCCATTCATGCCACTGTTTGCTCTCACCATTACTGGTATTGGTCTCTCAAGGGACTTACAAATCATGGTCACAAATCTACAGAATTTACATTTTTTGATAATTCATTATTGAAGGAAAAAATAATATCTAAAGATTATAATGGTGAGAGCAAACAGTGGCATGAACGGCCTGTCATAGTTAATGCCAACTTAAAGTCGATCTTAGTATTTGTGAAACACTCCCCTGATCTACTGTCGCCAGAGCATATTCAAAAGTAACACAAGCAACTTACGCTGGGCATGCTGTTGGTAACGATGAACCTTCTGGGCAGTAGTGGCCCTCCGTACAATCAACGCACTGCTCCCATCTGATGTTCCCCTCGTCATTGGAGTAGGAGCCGGCATGGCACGGAAACTGGTTGGCTGACTGGGTCCCTGCAGAGAGATAAACGGAACAAAGATTGATTGGAGTCATGCAGAATGTTTTCATCAAGCCGCAACAAAAATTAAGTTACAATAAAGGTACACAAAATTTGTTAATTTGTTTGTTTGTTTTACCTGACTGCTATTAAGAAAGTATGTGTATGCTTCTTAGTAAGCAACCAGGGGACCCACGGTTTTAAGTCCCATCTGAAGGACTTGGTAATGAGGATTAATGCCTTACCAAAGGGCACCAGCACATCAACTTGGTTTAGAATCAGAGACATTGTGCCTCCATAAATTAAAATGATTATTTCTTGAAATATGTTTCTGCTATCCATGCAGCTGTTAATGCCTTAGTTTCAGGCCACAAGGTTACATGTATATTTTCCATGATTTTCTCTATACATTGCACATACCTGCTGGACAGTAGTGCCCTGTTGGACACTGTGCAGTAGGTTCTGTTGAAGCCTCTAGACAGTAGTATCCTCTGGGACATTCGTAGCATTCTTCAACGGATTTCAGATTGGTTTGATTCGTCCAGGAGCCAGCCGGACAGGGGTACTGGTCAGAGTGCTGAGTACCTGCTGGACAGTAGTGACCCTCGGCGCATTCCGAAGGAGGCTGTTGGATACCACCCGTACCTAAGAACATATAAGATACACATGCAATTAAAGACACAGTTATTGGCCAGAGTGCTGGGTACCTGCTGGACAGAAGTGACCCTCGACGCATTCCAAAGGAGGCTGTTGGATACCACCCGTACCTAAGAACATAGAAGATACACATGCGATTAAAGACACAGTTATCGGCCAGAGTGCTGAGTACCTGCTGGACAGTAGTGACCCTCGGCGCATTCCGAAGGAGGCTGTTGGATACCACCCGTACCTAAGAGCAAAGAAGATACACATGCGATTAAAGACACAGTTATTGGCCAGGGTGTTGGGTACCTGCTGGACAGTAGTGACCCTGAGCGCATTCCTCAGGAGGCATTTGGACACCCTCCGTACTTGAGGACAAAGAAACATGTACAAGTGAAACTAGTGTCTCACACTGGAAAGCCGTGGTTAGGTTTAGGAAGTCATTGAATGAGTTGCCAATTTAAATATCTTAAGGGACTGGCTAGACCCACAGTAAATGATTCCCAATGTCATCCTGAGAAAGATCAACTAAACTCACTTCCTTAACAACACAATGATTCTCTGCAAGTCTTGAACTGGAAGGGCACTGTCAGGTTGTAGAAGTTATCAGATTTGTGATTTTGTATTGCCAATTTAAATAGACTCCAATGATTCATAACGAGCAAATAATCCTCTACAAACTGCGACAGGCTGCGGCTAGGTTGGGGAAGGGAAGTTACTCATTGTTTTAATGCGTTGCCAATTTGAAAATCTACAGGGATCTACTACACTCACCTTCATAACAAGCAAATGATTCTTCACAGGTGTCACACTGGAAGGCTGCAGTCAGATTATGAAAGTCATTAAACGTTCCAGCTGGGCAAGCGTTTGCAGCAGCATTGGGACTGTCACTTCCTAGTGGACAAAAGTACCTGGTTGGGGAAAACATGATAGAGGATAAACATACATGTTTAAGAGGATACTGCACTTCATATACAAGTACATATAAAAAGAGACTGAAATGTATATATTACAGCTTCACTACGGATTCAGCCAATTTGAAGAGCTTATACCTATAGTGATTCCAACTTTCCAACATTCATTACTTTCATATTTTGTCAGATTTTATTCACACTTTCACCCGGCAACTTCTCTTATTTTTATCCTTTCCTCTGGATTAGCTTGCCATCATGGCCGGATTATCCTTTAAGTATTTTCTTGATCTCTTTGAAGTTTGTCATTACATACCCAGGGTAGCAGAAGGTATCAGGCTCTACCAAGGCAATGGTTGTGCAGGCGTAACCGGCGGTACAGTCGGTACAGTCGGTTTCCTCATTCTGCCCAACAGAGGGATTGAAGGTGCCAGCAGGGCAGGCCTGGGGTGTATCGGTACCCGATGGGCAGTAGTAACCAGCAGGGCAAGTCTTGCATTCCGTTTGAGCTGCAAAGAAAATCAAATATGTCATCTGTAAAGCCCTTTGAGACACTGTGGAAAACAGTTTATGGTGCTATATAAATCAAGCTTATTAATATAATTTACTGTGTATTAATTTTCTAAGTAATCCCTATTGGAATGTAACAGAACAGCAGTTAATAGACTTTGGCGGCCTTTACCATACTTTAGGAGGTAAACTTAATGTCTGGAAAGTGGGCAATGTGCACAGTCATGCTTCGTGTCCCGTGACCTACACTGTATACCTAGTGGGAAAATCCAGAAACATTTCTACAAAGCTAAGAAGGCGAGCACACCCTGAAACATCCACCTCTGGAGACGGATACGCCATTTCATCAACGTTAACGTTATGATTGGATTATGGTGTGTTTCTACAAGAACGGATACGTGGACAGGTCAGGAGAGGTTTGAAAGGCAACAGTATTTTGAAATCCTGTAGATTCCAACAAAACAATACATTGCAAAGAATCCAGGTACCCATTTCACAAAGCCTTTTTTCAATGACAAATGACAAACATCAGTGACAAATCTGCTGATAACCAATCAGAAGCAAGGATTTCAGTAGCTTATAAGAGCAACTATCATTTGTCACTGATGACAAGTTTTGTGAAACACCCCCCAGGACTTACATTCGGCTCCTTCCACTTCTGTGAATGTACCACCTGGGCAAGGGTTGTTATCACCCGCCTCAGTGTTCTCAGGACAGTAGAAGCCCTTGGGACAAGGTCGCGGCAAACTGGTACCTGAGGAACAAGAACAAGAACAGTGTCAATGTGAGGATCTGACTGAAAAAAAAAGAAAATGGTGTTGGCATACACATGTATAATTGATAAAGAGCATAACTTTATGTATGGATATATTTAAAAAGAAAGCCCTATTGAACAAAGATTCTCACATTTTGTGCTTTGGCTCAGTAAAGTTTAATTCAAAGCCCTAAAATATACGACATGCATACAAAAGAAATGGCAAAAAACTCAGTAAATGTTTGCTACATGACCACATTGTGTTGAAACCAGGAAGTTTAAACAGGGAAAGAAGCTTTTAAATCCTTGAATCGGTAACACATTGAGAAATAACCAGTGCTCTTTAACCAGCAGCAGTACAGCGTCCATGTTTTATATTAGTTACAACTGGTATTTAAAGAATTAGTTAATATTTTCATTGCATACAGGGCGGAATGCCTTACCTGCAGGGCAGTAGAACCCAATAGGGCAGTTTGAGCAGTCGTCTTGACTCGTAAATCCGAGGTCCGTGCCATAGGAGCCGGCCATGCAGGGGTGTTCGGTGGATGTCTCGGTAGAGAACTCACAGAAGTACCCGCGGGGGCACAAGTACTCCACGGTGGGGGTCCCAATGACAGGATCCTGAGGACAGAAATAACCTACAGAGGGGGAAGTGGGAGAGAATAGAATTTGAAGGGGGGTACAGAATGAGGGGGAGTCCAATGTTGATCCCTTGATTAGCATATCAAGATGATTTTCATCAAAAGGAATTGGGTTTATGTAAATCACTATCAACAGCACCATCATCATAATAGACATCATCATCACCCTATTCCTCTCACTCCTCCTCCTTCTTCTTCTTCTTCCTCTTCCTCTCCACCTTTCTCATTGATTTTGATCTTTAGAAAACTCTGAACTGCTTCAGTTAATGGCAGGGTATTCTCTTGACACCACATTAGATTTACGTAGGTGTCTACAGCCATGTCCCACAATGCTTTGCCTATGTACGCCTTCACCGATAGATTACCCAATTGAAAATACATTACAGCATTGATAGCGATGTCAGTAAAATACCCTTCCTTTAAAGTCCCACCACACTAGTTTGACCAGGAGGGATTAGACCTCCCTGCAAGGTCACTGACAAGTGGTTATCTCATCAACTCAGCTCTCAATTAACATAAGAAAAAAGAGGATCATGGGGGACCAATGGTCACCGATTAGGCATTGCTTGCTATATAGAGGGCGCAAGTAGCTATAAGTAGTGCAGTGGGGCTTTAATGTATGACGGGTCTCACCTTCAGGGCATGCAGCACACCCTTCCTCTGCTGTGGCTGCATTGGTCCTGTTCCCGTAGGTACCGGCCGGACACGCAAGCTCGTTCAGTCCATCTTCGCAGTAATAGCCTGGAAATTAAGAGTAACAATTATATAAATGATGATGATAATAATAAAAATCATAATAACAATAATAATAGTAATGGTAATAGTAATAATAATAAAAAATAACAATGATGTTTGCATCCTACTGGGCACCCATTTTAGACCTGGGTAGAGCGGACCGAGGTAGACATAATAATATTAAAAATGGCGCTTATAAAGCGCTTACCGCCGAACTCTCTTAGGCTAACAAATTTTCATTAAAAACTTCACAATTGATGCATATCACAAGACAGAAAATTTCCAGTAGGTTCCAGGTATAAACTTCTTCCACTGGTGTAAATATAAAATCACGAAGATCACAAAAAGACACATAAATTAACAAAAAACGAAAGAGCCCATAGGAGTGGTCGTTGGTAAGGCGCACCACTCTTAGTCTAATTATACTGCTATCATAAAATCTACAAATAATTATATTACCTTGTTTACAGAGTCCCTCTGTTGGTGTGCGGCTGGTCGATCCTTCTGAGCAAGCATAGCCTGGATCACACGTGTCGCAAGCCGAGCTAGACTGGTTGCTATAGTAACCAGCATCGCAGATGACAGGTGCCGCATCCGTCACGGGGCAGTAGTAGCCAATGGGGCAAGGCGTACAGGCCGACTGCAAACCTGGACGAGGAAGATGACAAATTTGGGCTTGATTTTGTGTGTTGAACTATATCATATAGTATTATCTCTGTCCAATTTTGTCAAATAGTAGAACAGAGCACCACTACAGGTAGGTTGTTGCATAAGTTGTTTAAAAAAAATGCATTGATTATTGCGTTTATTCAAAGTTGAAATATCTTGTTTTAAAGGTTAAATGAAAGTCATAATTTGAATTTTGTGATTGGTGCATTTTGAAATACATCTTCTTCTTCTTTTGTTTCCTCTTCTTCTCCTCCTTGTCTTGTTCTTGTTCTTGTTTTTCTTCTTTATCTTCTTCTTCATCTCCACCCCGAGTCTATGATTGGGGTTTCCTTATTGTTTTACGGATTGAATAGTGCTTTTCTATGTTTTTGTAGGTTTTGCTGAGTATCTCATTTTAATTATATTTCAATATGCTACTCCAATTTTTATTTGCAATGTAATGTTCTTCTATTTATTTCTGTACTTGATTGCTCTACTTGAATTTGTTTTAATTGTTAATATTTGTATGTCCTTTATCAGGACCATGATGAAAAACAGCTTTGCTGATCATGTTTATATCATGTATAAATGTGTTTCAATAAATAAATAAATGAATAAATGAATAAATATAATGATCTTTACCTTCACTGTAATATCCATCTGGACAGGTTCCGGGTGAAGTCTTTGTGTCATTACAGAACTCTCCTGCAGGACATGAAGTACATTCCTGTATGGCAAAACAACAACAAAATATTAAATTAAATATATAGAGTTAACAGAAACAAATCAAACCACAGTTTTTTCTAAACGTGAATGATTAATTGGCTCATCTTATACTTATTATCAATTATTTGGCGTCATTTGTGCCTGCTTGGGAGGTAAAAAGCGACGGAATCAATGTGACCCTCTGGTCTCGCCTTCCCGATATAATTGAGTATTAGCGCTAAGAGACTTCGGTGGTAAGCGCTTTATAAGTAACGTTTTTATTATCATTTATTATTATTATAGTTATTTATAAAAACCAAACCCATCCCCATCATCACCAGTTTGGGTTTGGTTTAGGGTTGTGTATAACTATACTCAATCGAAACCCTTAAATTGAGGGTCAAGTGAATGAACAACTACACAATGTCCCATGACACTTCCACAAGAATATTCTCCTAACGACCTTTTCATCATTTGTGGAATCGGCTAAAACAGAACATGATGATGATGCTTACCGTTGAGCCTGCTATTGCGTAGTAGCCTTCTGTGCATGACTTCTGGTACGTGCTGGATGTATAAGGGCAAGCCTTTCCAGCCGGGCAGATCGTACAGCTCTCTTGCCCACCTCCACTGTAGTAGCCTTCCTCGCAATCAATGACGGTGGAAGAATCATCGCGGTCTGGACATTCCTTGCCGGGCGGACATCTTGTGCAAGACTGGGAATAAGAAACATAAATATATTACAAAACCTGTGTCGGGAGACCTCTAAAGTGAGCCAAAAAGGTGGTATATTTTAACAGGTTCAACTGAATTAATTTACAATTCTACACCTTGTTAAAGATCAGCCATTTTCATGGCAAGAAATTTACACAAAGAGCGAAAAGTCATCACAATCATCATCACCATCATAAGCATTATCAACATCACTATCATGATGATCTCCACCACCGTCGACACTGTCATCACCATCATTATTATTTATTATCTCCACCATCATCATCGCATACATACATACATATTGATATTTATATAGCGCCTTTACATAAACATGCTTAAAGCGCTTTACATCACCAGCATCAACACCTCCACTACCATCATCAGCATCCTCATCTCCACCACCCCCATCACCATCACCATCATCTTCATCATTAACATTGATATATCTGTCACTATCGTGCAATTATTATCCGCCTCCTGGACCTACCTGTGCTCCAGCGTCAGAGTAGTAGCCAATGCCACAGGGAACGGAGCTGTTGACCGATGTGGATGGACATTGGTATCCTGCTGGACAGGCGTGGCACTCAATTAGTCCGCCCTCAGAGAAATAACCCTATAGGATCAAGATGGCTAGAGTTAGAATATCATTTTAAACTGTTGCATTTTACAGTCGAACCTGTCTATAAAGGCCATCCAAGAGGTACAGGAAATGTCGCCACTGTACACAACACACATATTTCCTAAAAGGATACAATATAGGTTACTACTATAGACAGGGGCATTTAAAGAGAGGTGGCTGCTAAGACAGGTTTGATTGTATATACATAACTCTCTCTCACTCTCAATTCCAGACCTGCCAACCTCTGGAGTTCAAAAACTGTATTCTTTAGTCCCAAAAGTTGTATTTTACTGACAAAAGTTGTATTTTACTGACAAAAGTTGTGTTCTTGAAAATAAACACGGATTGTTGCGCGGATCAATGCCTCTTACAGTTTCTACCTGTAGGAAGAAGTTTTTTTTATTGATCATTGGTTGAATATGCATGATTTCGTCATGACTGGTGTGTTCGATGAACCAATGAACATCCCCAAATTGCCGATGTGAGATGCTTGTAGGATACTTTACAGGACAGAATGGACATTTTGCCATTGAAAATGGCGGACGCACACACAAAATATTAATTTTAAAAAAATATTTAAAAAAATAAAATAAAAAAAATCGTATTTTATTAAGGAAAAGTCGTATTTGCTTATAAAAATCGTACTAAATACGACTAAATCGTACTGGTTGGCAGGTCTGCAATTCCCACCTCTCTTTCTCCTTTCTCTCCCTGCCTATATTTCTATCTTAATCTTGTTTCCTTCTTTACCAAATGTAATCTTATTAATAACTGTGACCAGTACTTTTATTACCATAAATCATGCTGTAAGTCATTGTCTGACAAAAATTATACAGGTACATGCATATGTACCTATATGTAAGTTAATAGGACATGCATCATCTAAGCATTTTTTCATGTAATCTTAACATGATATATAAGGCAAAACAATAGGATATTGAAATTACATCATTGATTTCTTGAAAATCGTTATGATTGTATTCATTGGTATCCTGATAAGGTTCATCTCTCCTGGGACATTTTTATTTTACATCAAAAATACATCATTTTGTAATTATTCACTTTTATCTTATCAAAGGCTGACCCGAAACATGTTTCAAATGTTTAACATAACATTTTGAAATACAATTCAAATTACATGACACAATGAAAATATACTAAACATTTTGTTTCAATAGAATTAGGTCGTCAGTGAACTTACTGCACCACACTTTGCATTGCCGCTCCCGTCTGCCAGCGGGCACTGCCAGCCGGCGGGGCACGTTGTGCAGTAGGCTGCTCCCAGTCTAGCGTAAGCTCCTTCAGGGCAGGAGGCTATGTAAGCATCGGTCGTGGTGTTTGGACAGATATAACCGGGCTGGCAGATGGTACAGGTGGATTGGTTGCCAAGAGAGTAGGAGCCTGAAATGAGAAATGGGAAGAGATGATTTATAATTGGAAGAAGGAGGAAAAGAAGGAGGGAGAAGTGAAGAAGAGGAGGAGGAGGTAGAGAAGAAGAAGAAGAAGAAGAAGGAAGAGAGGGAGAGAATGAGGAGAAGGAGAGTAGGAGCCTAAAATGAAAAATGGAAAAGGATGACTTATAATTGGACAAAGGGGGAGGAGGAGGAAGAAAAGAAGAGAAGGACAATAAGAAGAAAAAGGAGGAGGACAAGACGAAGAAAAAGGAGGGGGAGAATAAGAAGTAGGAGGAAGAGAAGAAGTAGAAGAACATGATGATGACAAAGGAGAAGAAACACATCCTCTTGAAGGTCATGAATTAGAAAGAAAAGAGACAGACCAATAACAAATATTTAGAAGTTTGAACAAATTTAAAATTTGCTGATGAAATTGGTGATGTTAAGAATCTTTGGTTTAACCCTATTTAGCCCGGGGGGGGGCTTGAGAAGCCCCCCCCCCCTCGACATTTTTCGCGATAATTTTTTAACGCAAGAAAATCTTGCACTGAAATTTTGTGACTTTTTTCTTTCGAGTCTTGCGCATCTTTTGAAAGAAATTTTTCAAAAATCGGACCTACCATTACAAAGTCACATGACCTTTTGTCTTTGCATGTCAGCCCGAAAATCGCTCATTTTTGTGATTTGTGTACAAAACATATGGAAATCTCATTTTTTCAAATAAAGAGATAAAACATTGGTTATTTGGTCTTGTTTATAGTTAAGGTGTTTATTTTGGGGTCAAAATAGTTGAATTATAGTTGGAAATGAAATAAAACAACAAAAACAATAAAAATACATGAGTTAAAAAAACAAAGAAATACATAAGAAATTATCAAAACAATAGATAACATAAAGAATAACCCTGGTTTTTCAATTTTTTGTGTTGTATTATTATTCCAAATGGTCTAACAAATATATGTAGTGAGAAAGAATGCTTAAATATGAATAATGTCTGATTTATGGGCAAAAATGTGAATTTGATGACCTTATTTGCATAAATTACCATAAATATGCAAATGAGTGAATTTTTCAAAAAATTGAAATTACCATAGTAATCTATACACTTCACTTGACATGTATGCAAATTTTCGCGGCGATCGGTCGTTTCACGGCCGAGATCATAGGGGGGGGCCTGAGAAGCCCCCCCCCCCCCCCCCAGGCTATGCAGTTTCAAAATAGCCCGGGCTAAATAGGGTTAAAGCCTTAGTTGGCATTCAATGAATCTTGAAAACCTCTCTTTAGTAGGCAAACTCTTTTGTTTAAAACGAGGTTAAAACTTTCATCAATAAGACAACTAGAAACAAACCTTCAAGGCAATTCACGGCAGCAGTGGGGTCAGAGGTCGAAGGGCACGCCTGACCTTCTGGGCACGGGGTACAGGATGTCTGGGCTGCCACTGAGTAGTAGCCCGGTTCACAGGCGGTGGGGGCGTCGTCCGTGTTGGCACAGGCGTAGCCAGCAGGGCAGTTGGTACAGGCGGTGGAGAGGGCTAAACTGTAGGATCCCACCGCGCATATACCTGGCGCCAGTCTGAAAGGGCCAATCAGAAATGGTCATTGAGACTTTTCGAGTATAATGCGCTATAAAAGGATCTACTTAAAATGACAGTTAATCATGCTTTAGCGACCTGTATAAAAAGACCACCTGTCTATAAAGACCACAATTTTATATCCCCTTGAACATAGTTTCTCATTGAAACCTGTACTAGAAAGACCACCTGTCTATAAAGACCACATTTTTTTGTTTCTCTTGAACATAGTTTTTCATTGAAACCTGTACTAAAGGAACCTGTACATAAGGACTACCTGCCTATAAAGACAAATTTTCACGTTTCCCCTGAAGTGGTCTTAATATAAAGGTTTTACTGTATCATAATATTTTATAATTCTATGTCACACTAATAATCTTCAAGTGCCGCAATGTGGATCAGTGGATTGAGGCTTGACAGGTTGACGGTCCCAATAATTATCAAGTTATGACATTAGTATTTCGGGATAGAAAAAAAATTAAGGTAAAAAAAAGGGGTTGGGGGTATTGAATTAGAAAATCTAATTAAAAACAACTGATAAAATAGTGATAACCTATTGAT
Organism: Strongylocentrotus droebachiensis; assembly: GCA_035222895.1. Lineage (NCBI taxonomy): Eukaryota > Metazoa > Echinodermata > Echinoidea > Camarodonta > Strongylocentrotidae > Strongylocentrotus > Strongylocentrotus droebachiensis. Next base: position 212,586 of record JAVYIG010002401.1, read on the forward strand.
AAGAAGATAATAGGTATTATGTGAGCTAATTCATTAGTTAAAAGTCTGAAAAAGGGGCATCCCCAAATTTCGAATTCTACTTACGATGGATCGGAGCAGTACATGCCAGCCGGACAATCAGAGCATTCTGTATGGCCCATTGACCCGTTGGTCGACTGACCGAACGCACAGGCCACCGGGGGCTGGGCAGTGAAGGGGCAGGCGTACCCCGAGGGGCAAGCAGTGCAGGTCGTCTCGCTCGCACGGCTGTACTCTCCCTCTGTACAGTTTGCTGTTGAGCCGAGGGAGCAGCTTAAACCGGCAGGGCACAGGAGACACATTGGAACCATCTTATAAGAGGGAAAGAAAAAAATAATTATAAAGGCTTGCTCACACAGGCAAGCATGATTGAATACTGGATGTATTACGTTTTGCTCTGAAACGGGAGTGACGTTTCTTGCGTTTTTTGAAGAAGAAGAAAAAAGTGTTTTGCCCAAATTAATTGAAGATAAAAACGACTTGTGGGAGCCTGATTATAGATCCAGATACAGCTATCCTTCTTTGATTTTAATGATATATTTTGTTCATAAGTTTTAGATTTGGCGTTTTTTGCGTTTTTGCAATCAAATGCAATAATTTCTCGACATGTTTAGCTCGGGACTACAATATCCACTATCGCAAGCTGTTTGAGCATTCAACTAATGATCTATTTATATAATATCAGAGGGGTGATTGTCAGATGTTGGGTGACAAGGCTTTATCATCCTGATGGATGAAACCAATTACCTCAGGACTACAATATCCACCATCGCAAGCTGTTTGAGCATTCAACTAATGATCTATTTATATAATATCAGAGGGGTGATTGTCAGATGTTGGGTGACAAGGCTTTATCATCCTGATGGATGAAACCAATTACCTCAGGACTGTAATATTCACTGTCGCAAGCCGCTGGAGCATCTGCAGGGTCGAGGCAAGACATGCCCTCAGGACATGGTGTGCATGAGTCGTTCCTAGCCGAGGAGTACGTCCCGTAGGGGCACGGCTGGGGAACGTTGACAGGGTCGGGGCAGTAGAAACCAGCTGGACAGTCAGTGCACATTGTTCCCTGTTATATGAAGAGATGAATTTGATTATAACACTAATAAAATTTGATTATCCAGTGTCGCCTCATCATTATTATAATGTTCTCCTGAGGGTACTACAATCATAATATAATCCTGGCTTTAGCCCAGCTGCCGTCGGGCATTTAAGGGTAATCAAGGAATAAATTACTACCATGTACATGTACCCATTTACTACCCCTGGGTGGAGAGTGGCATATGTAGATTCATGTCTTGCCAAGGAAGGAATGAATGTAAGAGGACATCCTTACCTCTCCCAGTCCACTGTATGTTCCATTGGGGCATGTAGCTGGTAAATCGCTGGCTACCAGACATAGAGACCCTGTTGGGCATGGGGTACATGACGAGGCCTGCTCCAGGCTGTACATTCCTGTTATAGAGAATAGAGAGAGCAAGGGAGGGAGTGAGAGAGGGAGGGAGGAAGGGTGGGAAAGATAGAGAGAGACAGAGAGGGAGGGAGGTAAAGAGAAGGAGAAAAAAGGGAGGGAGAGAGAGAGAGAAAGGGAGAGAAAGAGGGAACGAGGGAGAGAGGAGGGAGAGAAATAGAGGGAAAGAGAGAAGAAGGGAGGGAAAGAGGGAAGAAGGGAGGGGGGAGAGGAGAGAGAGAGGAAGGAAGGGAAAGAGAGAAGAAGGGAGGGAACGAGGGAAGAAAGGGAGGGGAAGGGAGAGGAGAGAGAGATGAAGGAAGGGAAGGAGAGAGAGGGATGGATATATGGATTAACTTGTACTACTTATACATGTCTCACAACTAAGGACCTGTCAAGGGCAGAATACACCTACAAACTATCTAACATTGCAAAAATAGTGATCTCTTTTACTTTTTAACCCCTTAGCTTTATCATTGTGGATCGTAAATGACTTGCGGAGAGGACAAGGAGTGCAAATACACAGACCCTTCTTCATGTAGTTTCAATCTCTAAAAGCCATCACCTTGCATCTGACATGCACACAAAAGTAACTTCCAGATACCAGTAATGTCTTAGCTGCATAATTCTCATATCCATCATTGTCCAACTTACTCAAACGTGTAAGTTATTTACAAAAGGAACAAGAGGTGCAGAAATATGTTCCTCTACTGCAAAATTCCAATGCCTTGATGGCATCATCTTGCAACATACATTTACACTAAGTGACTTACCAAGTGGACAAGGGGTACAGATACCAGCACCCTGCGCTGCATACGTCCCCGCTGTGCAGTTCCTTGGCTGTATCCTCGCTGACCCGTTCAGGCACTCTTGACCGGCCGGACAAATGCTGCAGGACGACACGCCCTCCTCGCTCCACTGGCCCTCCGGACATACGCTACATACCTGTTGACCGCTAAGACTGTAGTAGCCAGGGTCACAAGCCGCCGGGGACCCGCTGACCGAGAGGCAGGAGGAACCACCAGGGCAAAGGTAACAGGTGGATTTGCCTGTGGTGTCTTGGTAAGTACCGCTGGGGCAGGCTTGGGGGTTGCTGAGAGGCGAGGTGCACATGAATCCCTGGGGGCAGGGCAGACAGTCGGTGCCATTGGAGTACTCCCCGACCTGAAAGAATGTTGACACGATGATATGATTTTTAGGAACAGAATCTAATACTTTGAGTATGAGTTTTGGATAAAGATGAGATCCCCAGCTACGTTGTCACATACAAATGTACATGTCTGTTACCCATCTCAGAATTTAGAACAAGGACATGTACATATATATATATCTAGGCCCCGTCTGATAAAGAGTTGCAATTTTTAAATCCTAATCAAACACAAGTTATTTAATCAATCGAAGTTTGCAGTCCCCTATCTTTTATGTACATAGTTTTGATTGATATCGATTGCAAATAAGTTGCAATTAATATCAACTGTTTATAAGACATGGTACTGATCACTGTATTAATTCAATGCCCTACTAAAGACAATTCAGACCAAATATTAAGTAGAAAGGCACATTTGATATGTAAATTTTATTAACTTGTGCTCTCTATAGAAAGTCGGCAGCCTATTTGTCGAACTATGTTTTTTCAGTTGCTTTTCTCAATGCCCTATCCTACGGGCATGCCGCGCCGGAACTCTAGCGATGGCTTTGCACACCATACCGGCTGAAGAAACTTCAAGCTAGGGATTTAGCTTGCGCGCTCGTTGCTCTCCAATATAAGAAATTTAGATATCGATCGCAGAAATATTGATGATCGGTGGAAAGAGTGGATTCCGGAATTTACTATACCACTCCAAATAGTAAATTTTCTCACCCTCTCAAATTTATAGTGAAACTATACCTTTTTCGTGTTCTGTACAATCGCAATGCAAATAACTATACATGAGGAATATCAAACTAATTATCATTTACAAATAAGATACACATATATTGCGTACATGACATAACAGCATGTACAAAGGGAAATACACCAAACTGTAAACTGAAAATAACAAGAGGAGACCGACAGTGACTGACCTGACATAACCCTTGACCTGATGACCCACATGCTTGACCGATAGGACAAGACGCACAGCTGGTTGATCCACTTGTTGAGAACTAGAGAGGAGAAGTATTAAAATTGGCAACAACAATTATCAAAGTACTTTTGGCACTGGATATCATTACATACAGGTACACATAGTTGCTTCAAAAGATCCTATTCAAGAAAAACAATTTTTGCAATACATACACAATGTATTTAGTTCTGTATATTTGGTTTTCATGCTTGTTTCTTATGGTATATCATAATATTAGCTTTACTATTACATGCACTATTTATAAGCTTAATTGTACGTAACTGTACCAAAAAATTGCTTTAAATTGCATAAAATTAAACACAAGCAAGAGTTAACTCTCATTTGTCCTTTTATGTGGGCCTTAACAGGGTTTTTTTTTCCCATAGATGCTCTTTAATCATTAAACTTTTGAATGTTCCACACATCTTTATCATTATTTTGTGTCAATAAGTCAGTTAATTTTTTTTTTTTTTTTTTTTTTTTTTGGATGGGGGGGGGGGGGGTATTTTCTTCTTAAGTCATTGGTCTACTTTAATAAAGCAGAGGTGCACATGCAATCACATATAAATTTAACCCTTACTGTACTGGGGGGGGGCCTGGGAGGCCCCCCCCCCCCCTCGACATTTTCGGAGATTGCGCCGCAACCGCTTGGAATTTTGAATTGTCGTTTCATGACTTTTTTCCCTCAAGTCTTACGCACATTTTGATACCATTTTCGTCGAAATCGGATATACCTGTAAGGCGTTACATAACAATTAGTATGCGCATGTCATCAAAAAAACAAACAAAAAATAAAAATTGCATCAAAATTTGCATAAATTATCATTATTAATTACATTAAAATAACTTTTTTGTGTTAAAAAAGAAGTTTCATATGAATAATGAGTTATCACATTCAAAAAGTGGAGTTTGACACGTTTTCTGTAAAACGCATAAAATTAGCGCATTTTGCATAATTAATTAGGCTAACGACAAAAATTTGCATATTCGGAAAAAACTAATTATACCATCTTGTTCCTTACGTAGATATATACAAACATGCAAATTTTCGTGTTCATCGGACAATCGACGGCCGAGATCATAGGGGGGGGCCTCCCAGGCCCCCCCCCAGTCAGTGGGTGCTCAAAATAGCCCAGTACAGTAAGGGTTAAGCAAAAAAGGGATTTGGGTTCAATCACAAAGCATCTTCAATTTGATTCTTTCTTATTTTCTTTTCTATACTTTAATTTTAGATTTTTGTTTTAAACATATTAGCAATTCAATCTGTTTGGCGCTAGATGGGCATTAACTCTGCTTCATAGTTTGAGTTAATGCCTTTTTGACGACAAACAGACGATATATCTCATCAAACGGGTACATGAGCGTAAGGTATGGTTAGTATTGAAGCATTAGTAAGCTTACAAAGCCAGCCTCGCATGCAATGGGTTCTTGGGTATTGTTTGAGCAGCGGAAGTTAGCGGGGCACTCGGTACAACTCGTCTGGGTCGACGCAGTCTGGTAGGTCCCTGCAGCACACTGTTTAGGGGATAAAACATATGATGATCATCATAATAATAAGAATAATGTATGTAAATACTTTAAACATCCAATTAAGTCATTTTATCTGCATTTAGTAAAAGTATAACAAAAGTGTTACCTTGTCATAGATCCTATTGAAGGGTTCACTTTATTTTTTTTCAAAATCCTATTTCAGTATTAGTTGTAAAATATGCAAAGTATAGAAATATAATGAAATATGAGCAGTTTCCAATGAAAAAGTTACACCCATGATATCTGTGGTTTGTTTGTATCGTACAGAAAGCGCACTACATCAATACATCGATACAGCAAATAAGAGGCCAGTGGTATCATAAGGGGGGGTTGGCGGTTAGTCTTACAAGTTGAAGAAATGTAAGAGAAAAGGTTTACTGACTGGGGGAAAGGACAAATCAGGGATGTGGCATTCCCTTTATTTATCTATTTATTGCAATGACGACCTTCGTCATTGCCTTGTTTCTTCTTCTTCTTATTTTGATTTATTTGAATCAACATTTTTTTAATTTCATTTATTTAATTAATTTTTTTTTTTTTGGGGGGGGGGGTGATTTTTGTTCAACGTTTGATGAGGGGAGGACTGCTCTACTGTAATTGGGGATGATCATACTACACGTATGACTTACCGTGATACATGTCTCTTGTCCTGTCTGATCTGTGTAGTAGCCCGGAGGACAGGCCTGAGGTGCCTTTGTTTCGTCAGCACATTGGTAACCTAAAATTAAAAACACAAATAGCATACTTGTATATATACATAAATATAATTGTCATAGTTTCACAATCAAAAAGGTCGTTTTACATGTACCTGTGAAACTTTCGCCTACTCGTTGCTGCATGCATCATCAGACTGACTTTTTAGCGCAACTAGATGATTGTGAAACCTTTTTTATTGTGAAACTTTGAAAATTCAATTCATGGAATTACTACCAATCAGATGAACCTCTTATTTAGTTTTATTTCCATGAAAATAAAGAAACAAATTTTAAATTCTGCAGTCTTTGAGTAGGTAAGGGGGTGGTTCAACAGGGTGCACATCATTCATTCTAATTGAACTACAAATGGTAAATATGGTTCTAATATTTTTTAATTATATTGCTCTAATCACGTACATCATGTACATGTACGTCTATGTTCAGAAAAGAGACAATAGAACTTGTGTTTTAAAAAAAACATCAAAATGTGAACGGATTCTTACCCATAGGGCATTCAGTACAGTTCGCATTTCCCAGAGAATCTGCATACCAGCCAGCCGAACACACTGTGGGGGCGCTAGACCCGTCGTACGGGCAGTACGATCCCTTAGGACAGTCTTCGCAGGATGTTTGTCCAAGGATTGCATATTGACTGGCTTGGCATATGGTCGGTTCGGCATCAGTTGTTGGGCATCTAACAAAAGGAAAACCCAAAGAGGGAAATTATTAAATTTCGATTTCTGACACTTGGTACAGTGTGATTTAGGTGAAAAAATAATAATCTGCTTAAATGATTAGAAGACCTTTAGTTTAGCATATGATTGTTTCTGCATCAGTCGTGGGACATCTAATAAAAGGAAAATGCAAAGAAGTGAATTAAAACTTTCCAATTTCTGTCACATGGTACAGTATGACTAAAGAGACCAAATTATATTCAGTTTAAATGATCAAAAGGCCTTTAGTTTAGCATATGATCAGTTAAGCATCAGACTTTGGACATGTAGTAAAAGGAAAACTCAAAGAAGGGTTTTAAATATTTCTCAATTACTTTCACATACCACAAGTAGAGTTGAAAGTTAAAATCTGTTTTATTAATTCAAAGTCAATTAGTTTTCTAAATATGTATCGCATCACATCATTTTTTTTTAATAACTGCTGAATTAATTTGAATTACTGTTACGCTGTCGGGCAGGTTGTGCATGCAAAATTACTCCCAAAGGAGAAATAACTTCAAATAAGAGTCTCAATACAAAGAAGAATTCTCGATACAAAGAAGAACTCTGGGGTGTGGCCATGAAAGGGGTCTTAAAGGGGGGAAGGGGGTGTAAAGGGTTCTATATTTACCTGTATCCGGCAGGGCAGATGGTGCAAGTGGAGTTGCCCCCTAGGGAGTAATAAGTCTCTGAACAAGGAGAAGGGGTTGAGTAGTGGTCAAAGCATTCAGACCCAGCCGGGCAGACCATACACCCAATAGCATTGGTCTCGTTGCTGAATGTCCCATCAATACATCTAGATTGGAAAAAGCATAGGCATACATGTACATGAATTATTAATGATTTTAACAACAGTAATAATAATATGTTTTGTTTACCCATTGTAGCCTCATCAGTGTTGATACCATTCTCCCTGATGGCCCTGCAATTACATTATAACTCCGGCTCTAGCCAAGCTGCCATGCAAAGGCGCTAAAGCGTTTAAGAAATTTCTTCCTACTGGGTACCCATTTGCCTAACCTGGGTGGAGTGTGGCAATTGTAAATTAATGTCTAGCCAAAAGACATGATTTTGTGTACTTGTCACATAATTGCATCGTTACAGAAAACAACCATGCTGACAACATCACTACTGGTTTGTGATGAAGTAAATCACAACAATCATGTATACCGGTATTGAAGTTAAAATCACTCGACAAATCAACCAAATCTTGCAGCAGATTACAAACAATGAAAGCACTGGACCAAGATATGTTTACACTGATCCAAAGGAACATTATATTATCAAAATGTGGTCCCAAGTTGTAAACCTATTTCAAGTCTAAATCTACATGTACATGTACACATGAATTTGAAATTATAAGTGAGCATTATTTCCCATTCATGAGCAATCCTTTTCCTTGGGCATTGCCATTACGATATCATTTTACAAGGGCAAAAAAAGAAACGAGAAAGCTTAAAACTATCTTGAGCTCTGGTATGGAAACTTGCTGGAAATCATCTTTAATAAAAATCACAATTCTCATTTGCAAATAGTAACCTGTGTTAGTGCCTGGTCTACCTTGATTTCCTTATCTTTCAATGCTCATTACTCAGCCCCTATACATTTTTTTCCAAAATCGTTTGGCAAATGTCATTCATTTGTAATCTTGAACATCCAGTGTAAGTTTTGTTGGATTCTGTGAGAATTTATTTTTTATCATTACCAGAACTCAAGCTTATCTTTAAAACTTGCTATGCAATAACAAATGATCAATTTCTATCAAAAATTTGCTCTCAGCCGATAAAATGCAACGATTACAGTAGCTCATAACAGTTATTATAACTTTTAATTGATAACAAGTTTAATGAAACAGGGCCCAGAACTCAAGAATCTCTTATAAAGCAAAAATATGGATACAAAATTGTTAATAATACTACAGTCAAACCTGCCTTAGTGACCACTTGTACAGAAAGACCACCTGTCTACAAAGACCACATTTTTTGTTTCCCTTGAAAATGGTTTCTCATTGAAACATGTACTAAAGGAACCTGTACATAATGACCACCTGCCTATAAAGTCTACTTTTTTATCTCTCCCTTGGGTGGTCTTTATAGACAGGTTTCACTGTACTAGGGTCTTTGATCTTGATATGAAGATTGAATAATTGCAATTTAAGATTTCAACGGAAGCAATAAACCTTTCCTTACCCGATTGGTTCCACTAATCCATCAACTGGGCAGTAGAAGCCCACAATACAGTCCTGGCATGACACGCTACCGTTGGGTGCGTAGGTTCCGGCCGTGCAGAGCACAGGGTCAGCAGACTGGACGGTGCACTGGTAGCCCCCTGGACACGGGATGCAGGTGGTGGCGTTGGCCAGAGAGTAGTAGCCATCCGGACACGGGCTGGGGACTAAATCATTATGATTTAATCATTATGTAATTTATTTATTTCCCCACATAAAATTGAAACAATGGCATGCAGTGTTATGTTAAGTGAATGCTGGAAGTGGTACATACTTTTGTGAAAAATTTAAATAAGGCCAACTAAAAATGACCGCTTGTTTCTGATCTCGATATAGATTTAAAATTAGAAGAAAAAAGTTCTGTGCATATGCATATCATGCAATTTACATCACAGTTATGACTTTCCTAGATAGTTACTTACAAATACTATGAAAATGGTGTCAGTTCCACACAATTTTTGTTTTTCATTTGACTATGAAACAGATGCAAATTTGAAATTTCTTGTTTGAACTTCAAAACAAAAATATTTATAAAAAAGGAGGAAAAAAAATGAGCAACTCTTATGACAGCAAAATAATGAAAGCATGCATGGAAAAGTTACTACATGTAGGAATCAATTGTTATTTGTGACTACTTCAGTAAGATAATTTCATTAGAAATAAAATGATGGAAGATGGTGACAAGGGAGGGAGTCTGTAGCACAAGGCTTCTCAAATTTTATGAAAAGCAGACAAGAAATTAATTTAACAAAAGTTTAAATGAGCATTATAAGGAATGTGTTGTATTTTTAATTACTCAGTCTTTGGCCAATGGGGGAGGAGGAGGGATATAAAATGCCTTTAAAAGAAAAGAGTTGAATTTAAAAGGGATGTGAACTGCTTACATAATAATAATTGTATAGGTGACAACTTTTATAAGAAAAGACAACTGTCAATGTTAATAATTTTATTACAAAAGTAAATGTCTTTTCTGAAACAAGTGCTTGATTGTTCATAAAACTGCTTTAAACAATAATTTTACCTGTGAAACACTAAAAAATCAAATTAAAAATAACAATTCTGCTTCTTTCTTTTTTTTTGGGGGGGGGGTGCGGCTCATAAATGCAGTTGGGCAAATAAAAATCACCTCTAAATTTTGCTTTTTGGAGGGAAACATTTCAATAAATTTTGATTTATTGTTCATTTTAGCTTCATTAATCCTTTGAATGTTTATTGCAATAGTTCAAACAACCAACAACAAAATTAAAAGGTGGAAATGTGCCTTTTAAATCCTAAGATCGGATAAGAAATATTCATTTAAAAAATAAAAAAATAAAAATAAAAATGTTGTTGAAAACAGGGTGCAAATGCATGCACTTTTGAGTAGATCACTTTTTGTTGCCAATTTGCTAAATCAAAGAGAAAGTGATTGGATACCAATAATATTTCTTACCAGCTTCATGTCCGAAAAAGGTACAAAATATTACAAAAATTGAACACAAATAGGTTATCCAAAAGCTAGATCAAGTTTGAAGGCTACAGGTATATTTAGACAAGAGTTTACAGGCTATGAAAATGGAAAGGATACATATTATTATATTACGTATTAACATGTCTATAATTAAACAAACAATAATGATTAGTCTAATATTAAAAAATATATAATTCTGAAGTCTTGTATCGACTTAAAACTGTCTAAAGCTTATTCTGCATCGATTATCTTGCAGTAAATAGGTTTTTTGCATGGTAAAATGAAGAAAAAAATGACTAAAATAACGAAAAATCATGCGCACTTTAACCGTTATTGGTAGGCAAATAAATTACTAAATCTTGTGGTTTATCTTATAAACACAAGTACATACAATTCTCAATTTCCAGTCTTAGCTCCAAGACAATCCTTTAACACCGGTGTACATTAATCTTACACTGGAAACGGTTAAATAATCATGAAGGCTTTGGCATCTATCTCATGATCAATACAGTGTGGCACAGGGAGATTATTTTTGTGTCATATATACAGAGGACAGGAACCATATCTCCAAAGCCTACGGGAACGATAGAGTCTGGTAGTCAAAAAGAGTTAAATCTTGACATGGAGGTGCAATGGCTCAGTGGTAGAGCACTGGTCTCGTAACCGGAAAGTTCCGGGTTCAAAACCAAGTCAATGCGCTAGTGCCCTTTGGTATTAAAGGCATTTTTATTTATTTATTTATTTCCATGGGGCCCTGAATAATTATGAACATACAGTATTTAATCACGGAAGAGGTTTGCGGTACACCATGTGTAAAGTCCTCGAGGGACTGAGGAAAGTAGATGGAGAATAGAGGTGAGATGAAAGGCGAGAAAGTGGAGGTTTAGAAGGAAGAGTATCTTTCGGAAGTGAGTTTAGTCCTGAAAAGGACTGTAACCCAGAAAGTTTGGGCAGGATGAGAGGTTTGAGTAGAAGACTGGATTGAGTTGGAGAGTTGAGTAGGCGAGTAGAATTGCAGAGCAGGAGCAGGAGAGTAGACTCGACGTTTCGGACAGGTTGACTGTCCGTCTTCAGGAAAGTAACCCAGAAAGTTTAGAAGGACTAAACTCACTTCCTTCTAAACCTCCTGAAGACGGACAGTCAACCTGTCCGAAACGTCGAGTCTACTCTCCTGCTCCTGCTCTGCAATTCTACTCGCCTACTCAACTCTCCAACTCAATCCAGTCTTCTACTCAAACCTCTCATCCTGCCCAAACTTTCTGGGTTACAGTCCTTTTCAGGACTAAACTCACTTCCGAAAGATACTCTTCCTTCTAAACCTCCACTTTCTCGCCTTTCATCTCACCTCTATTCTCCATCTACTTTCCTCAGTCCCTCGAGGACTTTACACATGGTGTACCGCAAACCTCTTCCGTGATTATTCATACCACCATGCAAACCTTCAAACATCATACAGTATTTACATCAAAAAGCATAACGTTTATTCAGAACAGTTGAAATCCTCTTCACCAAATCCCTCGGAGAAGACTTAATTAAAGCCGTCGGTCCCCTGGTTGCCTACTTACAAGCATACACTTGCTTTCTTAGCAGTTAGGTAAAATCAACCAACCTACCAACCAACCAACAAACATACCTGATGTTTTGTCTAAACACGCAGAGCCAGCAGGGCATGCTGCACAGGACGCTTGGCCTGGTTGATCCATGTAGCTTCCATCGGGGCATTCTAAACAATACTTGCTGGCTTCAGGGCTGTGTATTTTTGATAAACATAAAACCACAATAAATTACATTAGAGGTGCCGTGGTTCAGTGGTTAATGGGCCGTTTATGGTAAACATAAAATCAAAATAAATGTCATTAGAGGTATCTTGGTTGGGTGGTTTACCCCATAGTAGTTTAGAGTTTTCTGATTTTCTAAAGCAATCAGTTTATCTCCTCAAATTTGCCACAATTAATCTTTTTGTGCAATCCTTCATAGATTGAAGAAAAACATGTTTATTAAATTTGAATTTAATGGTTATCGAGTATGAAGAGCCCATTTCATTTTTTGCTTTGCAAAATGGTGGACTTCCTTTATCAAAAGTAATCATAGAATGACAAAAAGGAAGACTTTCAGATCATTTTCATACCTGTATGTTCCCGGTGCACATATTTGAGGTGATGCCATAGTGCTGTTACAAGAATAACCTTCAGGGCATGCCATACACGATGATAGTCCTAAAAAATAAAGAAAACAAAAACAAGAGATAATCAATTCAAGGATATCAGGAAATTGATTAATAAATTATTATTATTATGTCATACAGGGCAGTCTACGAGGGATTTCAACATGAATTCTGAATTCTGATACTTACACGCTTAAAAAAATCAGTGACAAGTTAAAATTCATTCTCAACAATCAGTACAGTTAAACCTGTCTTAGCGGCTACCTCTATATAAAGGCCTTCTGTCTACAGTCTTCAGCTTTATTGCTTCGCTCAATGGAGGAAACATGTACTGAAGAACCTGTCTATAAAGGACTGTGGCCACTCTTTGTGTTTCCTTAGGGTAGCCCTCAATATACAGGTTTGACTGCGAAGCACTGGTCATTAAATTTGTTGAGCCCGTTTCAAAATATATGGCTAAGATTGGCACAGACGGTATCTAAAGACTCTAGATCCCTTTTTCTATTGTACAAATCCTGTCATTCGGCTTTTGAGCCGCGATTTATATTTATTTCAATAAAGCATTAATACTACTACAATACAATACAATATATACATACCGGTACTATCTGCATATTCGCTATCCCCGCATGAAGTACAGGATGTAGACCCTGCCGGTGCGTAGGACCCGCGGGGGCAGATGACAGGACTCAGGTGGGAGGAGGTGCAGCGGTACCCCTCAGGGCACTGCTCGCAAGACTGCGATGCCGTCTCATTGGCATAGTAACCTGATGATGGGAGGAACCAGGGTGGGAGAAAAGTCAGAAACAATTCGAAGAAAGAAAAGCCTACAGTACTGTGAAGGATTGGTTTATGTATTGTACTGTACGTGGTGTCTGCATATTCTGGCGGTTGTATTCAGTACTTTAGAAGCTAGGTTACCAACTTTCATTAACTAGTTGTTTATTCCAAACATTAGGAATGACATTTTCCGGAGAATTTTCTATTTTTGATCAAGATTATCATACATTAAATAATAAGAATCTAAAAATTGATCCAACGATATTTTACTAACTTTTATATGAAGTACTATCACAATATTTGGGTTTCCTATGAACTATTAATCAAATTAATGAAACAAATAATTTTATATACTTTTTTTTACGGAATAATATACATGTAGATGGTCATTCCATAATGATGCTATAAAAACTACAATATTTCATAAATTTGATGAATAGTTGATAGAATACTTTGATATACAGATTCATATTACTTTCTTTTGTTTAATAAAAGTGTGTTATTGTATTATTGAGGCAATTATATTCTTTCTGCCTGTTTGTGATTAAAAAAAGCTGCAGTTCAGTATGATGTAAATGCAAAATATCAGTTAATAAATCAAGCAATAAACTTGATTTTTGCAATAAATGAGACTTGATTATATATATTATTAATTATATTCAAACTTACATATAACTATGTTTCTGTCATGAATATTACAGGATATATATATATATATGAGGCAAAATATATTTATACATGTACATGTTGGCAAGATATTTTGTTCTTGCAACAATCTTTTTTACTTCTTTTGAAACGTTAAAACATGTTCATTAAACACAGAAAAATATATAGGACAAACAGTTGCAAAATATGTAAGAAAAATCAAGCCATACCCTGTACCTAAAAGAAAAAACAACCAGTAGTAAACCAAATATTTAATAATAAAGAAATGAAGGTGTAAAATAAAATGAAGCCCTGTACCCCACCACCAACATAAAGGGACATATATACGAGGATACTTCCCACATACTCCCTGAAGGGAGAGAGGATTATTTACATTTTTTTACATAAATACATAAATAAATAATTACTATTTATTATAATAATGATAATAATAATATTAATCACCATCATCATCTTGTTAATTTCTTATTTGTCATATAATTTTGATGAAACTTTCTTTCTTTTAGTTTGATATTTCTCTGCTCATTCAATTCAACTTGCAAATAGGTTGGACTTGCCCTTTAAATAAACATACAAAAGAACATTGCAATCCATCATCAGTAATTGTATAGCAATGAAGTTAATATTGCAAAGCGGCTAATATACTGCAAAGAGGCTAATATTGCAAAGAGACTATAATATTGCAAAGAGACTAATATTGCAAAGAGACTAATATTGCAAATTAAGAGACTAATATTGCAAAGAGACTAATATCGCAAATAAACTAATATCGCAAAGAGACTAATATTGCAAAGAGAGACTAATATTGCAAAGAGAGACTAATATTGCAAAGAGACTAATATCGTAAAGAGACTAATACCGGTATTGCAAAGAGAGTAATATCGCAAAGTGACTAACATTGCAAAGAGACTAATATTGCAAAGTGGTTAATATTATACAAATAATTATGGGTAGTAGCGCTCATATCTGTCAGTATATTCACACTCCTGGCGTTTCTGTTTATTACCTAGCTGGCTTTAGCATGGCTGCCCTTACTGCGCTCTAGCATTTCAAGGGATTAATTCCTGCCAGGTATCCATTTACATCACCTGGGTTGAGTGTGGCAAAATGTACATGTAGATCAATGTCTTGCTAAAGGACATTAGTGCCGCCGCAGCACTCGAACTGCGGGCCTTGTGATCCACAGTCCGATGATGTATCCACTCGATCACGATGTCTCAACACCTTTATAAATGCAGTCGTGATTATAATAAGATAATGAACTAGACTTGTTGAGTTCACTATCTGGTAAATTGTGACTTAACCAAGAGCAGTGCATAATACATATCACTAGTAGGCCTACACATGAGCTATTAACATGTATTATTTGTTTTATAAGACAGGTCTACTATGAGCATAGAGTCTAGAAAATGACTTCAAACCTGTTTAAAAAAAATCCTAGAGTCACACAATCATGGAAGCTATCAAATGCTTTATTTGATAACATCAAAATGATCAAATCCTGCAATGCGCGTAGCCAAACAGTGGTACATGTACAATGCGCATTTCAGTGTGCACATCATCAATGTCCTTGCATTACATCGCGTCTGGACTTTGAACGCATCATGATGCGTGGATCAAGAATGCTGCATGAAGCTTGCATAGTGGTGCACATAACCAGCATGCTGCTGTGCATCGAAAAAATACATAGCCGGGAGGTATACATGTATACAAAAAATGAAAGCATCTACATGTATGTGACTTGAATATAGATTTGCCATGAGCTATGTACATTCTTATAAATAAAATTGTAAACATACTAATTGTAATCTTGAAAATGATGATGAAATATTATAAGTAAAGTGCATAAACTGCAATAATGTGCCATTATAAAATGTAATACCTCATTCACGCCGACCGACCGACCGACCGACCGACCCCAAACCGACCGATTCTTGGCTGTTTGCCGTAATGTAAACCTATGTTCAGTATGATGTCGGTCTGGCGTCGGTCTAGCGTCGGTCTCATCAGTGTGAATGCAGTATAAACAAATCAACATTAACTACAGCAAAAGGTAACATGAAGGCAGGAAGAGGACCGATGTCAATAATAATTAATTAGAGAAAATGAGATGTTAAGTTACATGTATATCTATGCCAAGTTGTATCAAAGTGCAAATGCAGTGCGGAAATGTGTAGGAAGTGCATATACATGTATGCAGTGCGGAAATGTGTAGGAAGTGCATATATATATGCCATGCGCAAATGTGAAGGAAGTGCATATACATGTATGCAGTGCGGAAATGTGTAGGAAGTGCATATACATGTATGCAGTGCGGAAATGTGTAGGAAGTGCATATACATGTATGCAGTGCGGAAATGTGTAGGAAGTGCATATACATGTATGCAGTGCGGAAATGTGTAGGAAGTGCATATACATGTATGCAGTGCGGAAATGTGTAGGAAGTGCATATACATGTATGCAGTGCGGAAATGTGTAGGAAGTGCATATATATATGCCATGCGCAAATGTGAAGGAAGTGCATATACATGTATATATGCCATGCGGAAATGTGTAGGAAGTGCATATATGCCATGCGAAAATGTGTAGGAAGTGCACGGGCAATGCGTAGGAAGTGCATACATGTATATATACAGGCAATGTGTAGGAAATGCATATATACGGGCAATGCGTAGGAAATGCATATATATATGCGAGCAATGCATAGGAAGTGCATACAGGTAAATGCGGTGGGGAGGATGCAAATCGGTGAAGGCAACATGGACAGAGGTTTTGGGGAAATCACCTGTTGTGCAAGCGATTCGCTCCACTGTTCCTGAGACGGGGCAGAAGAAACCTATCTCGCATTCCTTGCACGAGGAGCTTCCGTTAAGGGCGTAGTAACCTGGATCACAGATAGCAGCAAGAGCCCCATCTCCAGGGCACTCATAACCACCAGGACAGGTTGTACAGGATGTTTCACCGGCAGAACTGGAAGAGCCTGGGTCACAAGGGGTCTGGGAAGTTGGGTCGCAGAAGTAACCTGCTTCACATTGGGTGCATTCAGAGGCTCCTGTGGTGTTGGAGACGTAGCCATCTGCACAGATGATAGGTTCAATTGTTCCACTGACAGGACAGTAGTGTCCGACATCACAAGGACTGCAGGCAGCACTGCCATTACGAGCATAAGAACCTTCATCACATTGGCTTGCAGCTGAACCTCCTCCAGGACATTCAAAGCCACCAGGACAAGAACTGCAAGAAGTGGCCAATGCCTCGCTGTAGTACCCTTCATCGCAAGAGACTTGGCTAGAAGGTGTACAGTAATAACCTGCTGCACATGGCATACAGGATTCTGGACTGCTTCCTGGATTGTAGTAGCCATCAGGGCACTGAATCTGTTCAATTGACCCGTTCAAAGGACAGTAAAACCCTGCAATACATGAAGTACAGCTCTCGCTTCCGTTAAAACTGTAGGTTCCTTCAAGGCACTGGACTGGTTCTGCTGTTCCGCTGCAAGAGTAGCCTCCAGGACATTGCAAGCATGACTCTGCTCCAGCATTGCTGTAGTATCCAGCGGCACATGGTGTAATCGCAGATGGGGTGCAATAGTAACCAGCATCACAAATGACGCATTGCGAAGCTCCAGTGGAATTAGAATAGTAACCCCCAGGACAGATGATAGGCTCAATTGTTCCACTGACAGGACAGTAGTGTCCGACATCACAAGGGCTGCAGGCAGCACTGCCATTACGAGCATAATAACCTTCATCACACTGGCTTGCAGCTGCACCTCCTCCAGGGCACTCAAAGCCGCCGGGACAAGAACTGCAAGAAGTGGCCAATGCCTCGCTGTAGTACCCTTCATCGCAAGAGACTTGGCTTGAAGGTTTACAGTAAGAATTTGCTGCACATGGCATACAGGATTCTGGACTGCTTCCTGGATTATAGTAGCCATCAGGGCACTGAATCTGTTCAATTGTCCCGTTCAAAGGACAGTAGAACCCTGCGTCACATTGAGTACAGCTATCGCTTCCGTTAAAACTGTAGGTTCCTTCAAGGCACTGGACTGGTCCTCCCGTTCCGCTGCAAGAGTAGCCTCCAGGACATTGCAAGCATGATTCTGCTCCAGCATTACTGTAGTATCCAGCGGCACATGGTGTAATTGAAGATGGGGTGCAATAGTAACCAGCTTCACAAATGACGCATTGCGAAGCTCCAGTAGAATTAGAATAGAAACCTCCAGGACAGATGATAGGCTCAATAGTTCCACTGACAGGACAGTAGTGTCCGACATCACAAGGACTACAAGATGAACTGCCATTGCGAGCATAAGAACCTTCATCACACTGGCTTGCAGCTAAACCTCCTCCAGGACATTCAAAGCCACCCGGACAAGAACTGCAAGAAGTGGCCAATGCCTCGCTGTAATACCCTTCATCGCAAGAGACTTGGCTTGAAGGTGTACAGTAAGAATTCGCTGCACATGGCATACAGGATTCTGGACTGCTTCCTGGATTATAGTAGCCATCAGGGCACTGAATCTGTTCAATTGTCCCGTTCAAAGGACAGTAGAACCCTGCGTCACATTGAGTACAGCTATCGCTTCCGTTAAAACTGTAGGTTCCTTCAAGGCACTGGACTGGTCCTCCCGTTCCGCTGCAAGAGTAGCCTCCAGGACATTGCAAGCATGATTCTGCTCCAGCATTGCTGTAGTATCCAGCGGCACATGGTGTAATTGAAGATGGTGTGCAGTAATATCCTGCAGTGCATTCTGTGCAGGCCTTAGAGTTCGGCCCAGAGGCATAATACCCATCAGGACATTGAATATGCACAGTAGTTCCATTCAAAGGGCAGTAGAACCCTGCCTCGCAGGCTGCGCAGCTATCGCTTCCGGTTCCTGCGTAGGTTCCAGCCAGACATTCCACAGGACCTTCAGGGCCACTGCACGAATATCCATCCGGACACTCTGTACAAGATGTAGCTCCTGCGTTGCTATAATAACCAACATCACAGATTATCTCTGTTGTGGAATTACAGTAATAG
The DNA here is from genome assembly GCA_035222895.1 of Strongylocentrotus droebachiensis. Taxonomy (NCBI): domain Eukaryota; kingdom Metazoa; phylum Echinodermata; class Echinoidea; order Camarodonta; family Strongylocentrotidae; genus Strongylocentrotus; species Strongylocentrotus droebachiensis. The sequence goes on from JAVYIG010002401.1 coordinate 231,409, forward strand.
CCTTGTGTGCACTGGCTACACGTCTCAGAACCACTTGAAAAGTAACCTGAAAACACAAGGAACTGTTATGGTAAGATGGCACGCAAGTTTAACATTATTATACTGAATAAGAATTTCAAAAGATTATCAGTAATTTTTTAATGTCAGAAGTTGAAAGTCTTTATTAAAGTTTTTTTTTAAATAATTAAAAACAAGGAAATGTGATTTTAAAAGATTGAGAGTCATGCAATTTCATGGAAGATAAGATCATATTTGAAAATTGTAAAAACCATGCAAGTTTAGTAAAGAAAAGTCACGGCCTAACTGCAGGTCGTATAAAAGGGCTGATTTTATTTTCAATGCCTGAAATGGCACACTCTTCCTTCATGGTCATCTTTAAAATGGAGGGATAACAGTATTCAACTAAGACTTTTTAAGAGATTGATTCGTCATTTACAGTGCATATGCAATTATGCATGACAATAGAACAGCCTTATGGGCATACATGTACAAATGGAGAAAATCGATTTTGATTCAGCATGTAACATTATCACAATTTTTAATTTTCCCCTTCAATTCAGGCAAAGCGGATATTCCATGAATAAAGTGACGAGCGGTGGATCCAATCAATCACACCATACATGTACCTCTTCTCTTACTAACGATCACCCGCACTCTTTAATCTTTCAAATCTATAAAATCAAATTGATTATTACATGTAACATCTAGGCCATGACTACTCAAGCATGTCTTCACAGACTATGCCCCATCGTTCCTATGGCAACAGAGCAAATGTTTATGCCTTGTGCCATAAAATCTGCTATAAAAAGGGAACCTGTAATTCCGAACTGAAGTTTCTCCATTGTCCACATTTTAACCCAATTGAGTGCAGTGTACTTTTGTTGTGGACATCAGTTTAAGGTAATCAATAAAACTTTGAAAGATTTTCTCACAGGTTCATATCTCTCTGAATGATCTATAGCTCAGAAATTGAATATATATGTTTACAACTCCTAATTTTGTCAGATCATGGGTTTATTCTCAAAGATCCAAAACATTTGTTTGACGACTTTTTCTTTTTCTTTTTTTTCATAGCACCCTACTATGGTGATGATAGAATATGCAATCATACCTTCCTGTACTTCACAACCCAACATAAGAAACAAAATTGATGAAATTAGTGAAAGTAATGAGAACCAACACACTCATATATAAGGTTTTTAGATGGAAGTAATGAAAATCAACACAATCATGGATATAAAGACAAAATCAAAGGCTAAACAATCCCTTCACTCTCTCTCTCTCTCTCTCTCTCTCTACCCGGGAAATGAAACCTTGACCTGATCCACAGTTACATTTAACACCCCTATACTGAATGAAAAATGGATTGGTCCAAAATAATGAAAATCAACACACTCAAATATTTAGGTTTTTAGGTGAAAGTAATTAAAAATCAACACATTAATATAGTTTTAGGTGAGAATCATTTCAAATGATTCTTTAGATGTAATTAGTTTTATTTTCCAGCCCCACGTTGTGCAGTTACAGCTTACCTGTAGAGCATTCAATAGGTCCATCAAGGCCAGCGGTTGGGCACTTGTAGCCTATCAAAAATTGAAAGAAGAATCAATAATTAAAAAAATGAGTAAAAAACATTTTCCTCAAAGATTTTAGAAAAATTGGGGAAAACACAAAGAAAATATGGTACATGGAAAAGGAGCATATAGTTTAATAACAATAATAATATTTGGTTCTTGTATACAATGAAGTGCATATCCACCCTCTCTATGCACTTCCAAAGAGCTTTGGAAAATATTACCCTAGTTTTAGCTCCAGCAGCCGTAATCAGCGCACAGTGCATTTCAAGGAATAATCCTACCAGGTACATGTACCCATTTACCTCACTTAGAGTTTGTATTCAAACAGAGAATGAAAATATTCTTTCAGCTATTCTTAGCTACACATGCACTTCATCATTTTGCGTCTCTCTCTCTCTCTCTCTCTATATATACCCAGGAGATGAAACCTTAACATACTAAAACCACACTGCTACATTTAACACCCCTATAATGAAGGGAAATTGGACTGGTCCAAAGTTCTTTTACCTGGTGGACATTGCTGACAAGAGACTGTTCCATTATAGGCGTAGGAGCCTGCACCACATTCTTCACATCCAGTCTGGTTAGAAAAGGGCACGTGTCCACTCGGACATATCTGTATAAATAGAGACGATAGATAATAATAATTATAATTTGATCAATTTATATATATAGCACAGCTACTATCGATACTGCGCTGTGATAAGAAAAAATACTAACAGTGCTACGTCTACATCTTTAATGAAAACTTTGAAGACAGCAACAAATATAGGGCTTTTCTTAGATCATGAAATTTTCATTAACATGTGAATTATTACATAACATCTACTTGGTCAGAGACCTGTTTCTTAAAATTCAAAATTGTTTCATTTACAAGTGACAATAGAGCAATACGCTACGGAAATCACTGCATTTTATTGAGAAAGAGAGAGAGAAAATGATAAAAGAGAGAAGTATTTTTAGCTAAAAAAATAAAAGATTGAAGAAGAAAAGGGAGGTAACACATTGGAATTGAGAGTACAGATAAAACAAGGATGTTGATACAGTGTACACATAAGATGATAGAGAATATACTGTAGAATGTCATCAACATCTATTAGATGGGCAAATAACAGGGATAAATATACATCAAAAGTGAGAGATAGTTAAAACCTTCCAGGTGCTGGGAGTTATAAAAGTGTTTCTTGCTTGCTGCTCTTTCTGTTGCCTAGGGAAGGCATGAATGAACCCTCTAATAAAACCTTTCATATTTGAAGCCAGTGAATTTTATAGTGCAAGTTGCATTTCTCACACACATCTACAGTAACGTACAATGTACTACAGTAGGCCTATGTATTGGCCCATATTGTATGTACATGTATGTACTTTTGAGAGAGCAGATAACAATATTAATACATGTAGCACTACAAAAATGAAATAAACAACTGTAAAGTAATCCATACAATAAATCTTAAATTTACAAAATGAACATCGATTTTTGTGAAATTTGTTCCAATATTTGGCACAATGTACATTACTAATACAGCAATATCATTGAGTGTAAACTAAAAGACTGGAAAAGGCACTGTTCATGTACATACATGTACATATGTACCCTCTACATGTATGATTTGCATTTGTTGTACTTTTATGTTTTCAAATTAGCAATAAAAATGTAAATTTATGTACTCTTTAAAAAAAAAAGGAAAATCCAACTGTGGTAACTTGAATTTGGTAAAGGCAGAAGAAACTGACTAACAGGTGAGTACAAATTTCAAAATGAAATCAGCCACATATACATGTACAGTGTACATGTTTATTCAATTTGAAATTTAAAATTTAAAATTGATTTACATTCTATGTGCATAATTTTGGGAAATGGTTGTAATATACTGGGGACAACTTTTTCAATTTGTTAAAATACCATGAATTTTCTTTTTCTCCAAAGCCTCTTCTGTTCAGTCATAATTACTCAAATTAAATTATACTCCTTTTGTGTGGTGGAATAATTGTGAAAGTTGCTGAACCACAGAAACATTAATTATTTACCAATATAAAGTTACTGTACAAATGTACATTGTACTGTACATATGACAAGTGAATTCAAACTTTCAAAAATTCATATTAAAGTTCTTAACTTCATACTAAATTATCCAAATTCACTTGAAGTTTCCCTAATCTGTTCCTCTAATTCTTCTGTTTACTTTCACAGCAACTTGCTGTAAAAGTTAGATTCCCTAGTAAATAATCATAGTTTTAACATTATGGAAATTCTCAAAATCTTACCATGGGTTCATTGTAGACCGATGGGCAGTACAACCCATCTGGGCATTCCAAGCAGGTCATATCCCCGGCCAGAGAGTACTGACCGTCCGAACATGCTGTCATGGTGCCGGTCGATGAATTGCATTCGCTGCCAGCTGGGCATAGTGTACAGTTCTCCGCCCCTGCAAGGCTGAAGTACCCATCGCTTGGACAGTCCTAACAATAAATATCATTAAAGAAAATAGCAGAAGATGACAGATAAACTTTGCAAACAAAAATTTGCCAACAGTAATAATGTTTACTTTAATTAAACAAAATGATATATTATTCAGTTTATGGCACGAGCTGTACTCATGTGTACATTTACACAAACATGATCCTGACAAAATAAACAATTTGTTATCAATACTTGTTATCAATGTTGACAGTATGCTTGAAAATATTGATCTACTGTACATGTACATGTACTGTAGATGTACCTTTGTTGTATTTCAGGTTCTACTGTTTGAGAGGAAATAAATCTGAATTTAGTATAATTTAATTTTATAACTAAAATCATCAAGATTTCTTACCGAGCAATCAATTAGATCTGATCCGCCAGGGTAAGAGTTAAATGTCCCCGGAATGCAGGGCGAGGGAGCCTGTGTGCCTCCATCACAACTAAATCAGAAGAAAGGTAGAAGAACATGCAGTCAGGACAAATGTACAATTACAAATTGAAACCATAGAATCATACACTCAATTCTGCTCGAGGGAGACAAGAAATCTAAACTTCTTTATAATACATGTAGGCAGATGGTCTTGAAAAAATTGTAATCAGTTTCAAGGAAAAAATAATATTTAAGGGTGGGGGGAAGGGAGGGGTGTACAATGTATACATTGTATACATGTACATGTACCTCCATTGTGAGTATTTGAAAGCAGGTAGGAGGGAAAAAGGACAGGTCTACAATTAATTGTTCACTTAAAGTTAAACACTGCTCAGGGCTATTACCAGACAGGAATTGTGATAGGTCTCTAGACATATTTTTTTTAAACAAAAATGATGCTCTAATTGGGGGCAACCATTACAGATTTGAATTTAATGTTTGGGTACCTGAATGTTAGCGTTACATGTAGAAGACCTTTGGGGCATACTTTTTTCACAAAAAACGGCATCATTAAAAAAAACATTAAAGAAACAAGGCATCATTTGATGAAAAGGAATTAAAAATATATATATTATAACTTCTTTCAAAACAGCACATTATAAATTAAACCTAAAGATGTTTGCTGTGTTTTCAATCATTCATACATGTAAATGGTGATTGATGTAGACATACATGTACAGTGTACATGTACAAGCCTAATACATTTCCAACTATCAGTACAGAACCAATTTTATGAAAAAAGAAAACTGAGTGGAAATTACTTACACTGTACTATACATGTACATATTCTTGATAATTAAGTTGCTGATTTGTGTTAAGATGGGCCTTAATGTTAATTAGTCAATATTAAGAATTCTTGCATTTTACATACAGATCATGATCGCCCCAAATATGTACATGTACATGTACAGTGTAGTTTGTAGTTTGTGTTGGGTAAAAACAATCCACATTGTAAATCTTACACAACCATTTTATATATCATATCTCACATTAATTACACAACAATTCAATTTGTCAACCCTTCAAAAGAACAAAATACCCCAGACTCTTGTTATCCGACTATCGGTACTCAAAAGCGCTTAATTACAGTCCGTGTCTGTGCCCTTTATTTGCGGAAGCCACAAGTGGATTATTAATTGCTAGGCGACGGAACGCCAACAAGTGTAAACGCTTCTAAAATGTCAAAAGAAAACCAACATGTGCAGTACGCAGTGTGCTAAAAAACTGTGTATTCAACTCTGTCTTGTAAGGTACATAAACTGCATTGTCTGTGGCTCGGAAAGCAGGGTTTCAATAGGGTTTGTGCAAACAAGCATGACAAAGTACAGAATTCGGGAAGGATCGAGACGGAGAGTTATATTAGGAAACAATAACTATTATGGGCTGGTAGGCATAGCAGGCCATGGGGTTTTGGTTGCACAATGCGTCTGTATCCGGGAGCAGCTGATAGATCATTCGTTCAGAGGACACAGTCCATTTTTCCCCCTCTTCATGCCTCAAGGTGCATAATATTGATCGGTAAAGTCAACTTTATTGACTGCTCGTTATAGAGAAGGTCATGGAAGCGATTGTGAGGCTCTTCTCAATCATTCCAATTGGCAATGAGTTAACAGGCGTTGTTTATTAATCATTGATTCTGGTGATTCAAACACTGTAGTTTTCACACCAATATGACCTTATACACTGTAGTCAAATTTTTGACAAAATCATATTAACATTCAGGGACAGTGTAGGACAACAAGAATATTGATACAGTGTACATGCTCACACAGGTCAACAATAAAAATGAAGGGAAAAAAGGGAGGAAATGCCATTTCTACAAGCTTGCTGAAATACATACCGTACATGTAAGACACAAAACATAAAATTTTGGCCTCTAAACACAGCATGTACACACGTACAGTACATGTACATACATGTAGGCCTACATGTACTTCCCCTGTAATAATGTACATGAAATCATTAATCCATTGTTTGTTGCAAGAAAAACACTGTCAAAGCATAAATACCAATACACCAAAATTGCCATACATAGTTAACTATCTTTTCATATTTAACATGGGATTTAATTCTGACAAATTTCCAACATGATTCCAGCGTACTAATTTACAAGATTTTAATGGCACTATTTTTGTTAAATATAATTTACAAACAATGCAATCTTCAGACAGAAAAGCAATATTTGCAAGAAGGTAAAATCTAAAAGATATTTAAAACTATACATACTGTAGGTTAATGGGCAATCAAAAGAAATAGGTTCAACAAAATTCAAATGAAATTTGAACAAACGATAGATTTGAACGATGTTGATGCAATTAGTTGGCCATTTTACTATGACAATACAGTGTAGATAGTTTAGATACAATTGTTACAACAATCCATAAAGGCCGTCCCAGTAGACCTGTTTACTTCTTGATCAATATGAGTACTTGTGTTTCTCCTCAAAACTTGTCTGAGATTTGCCTGACAAAGCAACAACTAAATTTCATCCACAGAGATACCATTATGCATATGTGTAGCAGGTGATCAAACACATGTACAAATGTAGTTGATAACCAAGAGTTTGGGCAAGAAACATGCATAAATTGAAATAAAGTAAGGTTTATCTATAGTCAGATCTATTGGTGTACACTGTTTCCACAATTTCTCTCCTGCACGCTCTACATCTACATGTACCTGTACATGTAACTATTCCCCCCAACTTGTCTAGATGCATATAAATACAAGATTTGTCTCATGACATGTTCAAATGTACACATACTGTACAACCCTGTAGGCTACACTGTACATGTACATGTACTGTATATCAAAGAAATACTCTCTATTAAATAGAAACTCCACAACTTTCTTTGTGTTCATCAACCTAGTCAGTTTCTCTGTTTTTCTATTTTCTTTCAAAGTAATTTGAAAGGAAGGTTCAATTGCAATTTAAATTCTGACACATTTCATCAGTGAATTGTTTGATGATACATTTTTCTTTCTGAACTGAAATACAGGAACATTTGTCCTTAAAACCCCCTATCAGGGATTCGCAAGCCCTTAAGAACTTTCTCAAAATGTATCTGCAGCAGCAAGATGAGCTTTTGTTATGTGCAAATTTTTGCATCATAACAAATTGGCTGGATAAAACACCAGGTGCAAAAATCATATTTGTTTTTAAAAAAGATTTTAATTTTGCTAATAATCATTAAATATTTTGCTATCATACTGTTAGGAAAAGTTTCAATTTGAGTTTTATAACATTTACAATGTAGGCTCTTTTACAAGTTTTGAGATTTCAAATCCCTGCAATGCCCTTTTCCTAATACCAAGAATTTGCTTCATTATTCATGATGATTTCATTTTTTTTAATGACATATTCTTATTTAAAGTGTATGTCTCCATGTGTCTATCGCAATACAATTCATTGAATTGTGAATGTTTTAATTTGACAATATTTTAAGTTGCAAAGTGAAATAATTTCAACTGAATTGAAAAGAATTGAAGTGAAGTGAACTGTTTACATTATTTGGATCAACTTTGCGTGTTGAAGGAACTCTAATCTTTTCTTCATTATCCTGTATAATACAAATTTAATACAATTGTGTATTTTAATATTCAACATTTATTCATCATTATGGAAGACTGGAAACAAATTTTGGCTTAACTTTAGAATACCCCACCAATATAGGGTTAATGTACATACAGTACATGTACATGTAGATGTGTAGGGTTAGAGAGTTAGGGTTAGAGAGTTAGGGTTAGGATTAGGTTTAGTATTAATTACTAAAGAAACAAGCTAACAAAGTTTTGGTATGGGGTCATGAATTTGGTTCAAATGAACATAACTTGATTGGAAGCATACAATATTCATTGAATGTTGTCGCGGTTGAAATCAAGTCTTACATGTAAGTGATGAAATTGTAAATAATAAACTCTGTATACATGTAGCTCCCTCTCAAGACTGATATTACTTTAGCTTTAAAACAATGTTTCTTGACTACAATCGACTTACATGTATTTGATATTCCTGTTTGAAAATTATATATATCAGAACTGCATGTATTCTGAGATTTTCATGGTCGCAGCTATCTTAGGCGCTATTTGAAGTTTACCAGGAGCACCAGTAAATTATGATTACCGGTACCTGTATTCAATTTCTCGAAAGCAGAACTGTTTTAGGGGCTAAATTTTCTAGTGCTTAAAAACATCCACAGGGGCATCCAAATATATCAAAATTTTAAAGAATTACTATCCATCCAATTTTCAAAATTTCCCAAACTTTGCATTGCTGTACCTTTATAAAGTCTTCAGATTGTAATAGCTTCATTGGTGAAGTGTTTGGCACCCTACAAACTTTTGGTCAATTTTTGTGCTGGGGTATTTGTTGTTCCCAAACTTTTACAGTCAAACCTGCTTTAGCAATCACCTGTTCTTTGAATAGAAAGACCACCTGTCTAGTGTCTATAAAGACCACATTTTTTTGTTTTCCCTTGAGCGGTCTTTATATATATATACACTGTACATTTACGGGAGGTGGGGAAGGGGGAGGGAGGTGGGGGAGGGGGGTAAGTCAGTCTAGTCCCCCCTCCCAATTTACATATTTCCTGATGCACCCATCATCCCTGTATCTGGAGAACGAGTACACAGCCTGAATGCTGAGAATTCTTTCAGCATCTTGGAATTAGGTTAAAAATTTATAATAAAAAAATAATGACTCACTAAAATCCTGGTGGGCACTGTAAACAATCCCCCGATGAGTTGGAATATTGGCCACTAGGACAGTCTACTACACAGTCAGATGTGCAGTTGCATTCTGCAGTCGCCCCTGTAAAAATAAAAATGTTAACATCAAATTAGTCAACAACACAAATTCATTTTCAGCTGCACTGTTTGTATATTTCCTCTATCTAGCCTACCTGTTATTGCTGTTAAGCCTTAAAGATTACTCTTACTTTTCTTTGTCATATATGATGAGTCTAGACGAGACTACTAGATCTAATTGCCATCTTGGCCTAGAAAGTAGAAAGTCTACGGCATCATCATTCATCATCATCATCATCATCATCATCATCATCGATATAGAGGCCTACGCTACGGGAGTGAGGTACATCAGTACTGTACTCTGTAGATCTCTCAGTCGTCTTCCAAGATATAGAATCTAGGCCTAGATCTACATGTAATGTATACAATATACAGTGGACATTTCGCGACTTAAATTTAAAAACAAAGTGCAGAATGCATGGATGTCAGGTTACATAAATTTGTTTGGCACGCCAGTGTGTATCTAGACCAGTAGTACAGCCACACAGGTTGTATGGCCCGAGCAGACAGGGCCAGGGCCCAGCCTCATCGGTCCTATGCAGGTGACCGGGCCGTGGGACGCAAACCCAGTCTGCAGTCAGACTTTCATTCATATCCTCATTCTAAAAAATTACAAAAACAAACTAAATTTCTTCCTAAATATCTCACCTGATATTGAGAGGTAGAGTACAAAAACCACGAAATACATATACCACGATGACTGCATCCACTTTACAGACCCTCCTGGCTCAAACAGAGCCATTTTAGGGCGATTTGGGGCGAGCTTACGGTGTTTTCGCCGCTTCGCTATTCCAACATCAATAATAAAAGTTCACGTTTGCCGTCATGTCATTCACGCTTTTCACTTCAAAACATCAATCATCTGCGAGTTAAATTCAGCAAATATTATTCCAAAATATATAAATCCGATAGTGTCGTCCTTCTTTACAGTTCCGCTGTCGCTTTGCAGTACGATTTTCCTTGTTTCGTTCATAAAATTCACATAAGTTTCAAGACGGTTTCAATGTCGCAGCTTAGGTCTTTCGTAATGGCACGCGTAATATCTACACTAACGGTACGAACATATAATCTAGGCCAGCGGACCAGGCGGTGGCAAGCGCTAGGTCAGCCTAGGGTGCTCACGGGCGAGCCGTGACAGCTTCATTTGAACAACAGATCATCGCTTGCCTTGTCCCGTTTGTTCTCTTAAAAATATCAAATTTTACATTTATAAAAACAATTATTACTCATATTTGTAATTTATTACAATTATTATAAATTGAAATTATTAAATATATTGACAAATTTGGTTAATGTTAGAGAACTATTAATCATATATTTTATAACATATCATAAAAAGTCTGGGTTATAAACCTAACTCATTTTGACATAAGTGATTGATGGTAGGAGAATGACGTCATAGCGTGCAGTTGCTACGAGACTACAATGAGATCCCTTTTTTCCCTGCGCTCACGATCACGCGTTTACAAGTGTAATAGGACAATGGCATTTTACGCAAACCGTCAAACTTGAGTGACAAAATTGCCTATATTGCGGAGGGTATTGTATAGTCAGGGAAATGAGAGCTTAAGATGATTATGGGCACCTGTTGATAACGACACTCTTGCCTAATAGAGAGTTTATTAGGTGGATCAATTTATTTTTCTTCAAATTCCCTCTAAACATAGTAGGCCTATTGCCCTAGATCTATTCATAATATAAATTTGCAAACAAATATGAAATGTTATTCTTCGCTCATAATTGGAGGGCGCAGTTATAGTTATTATCTAATTTCCTTTTTTTGATATCCCTGTACACACCTTTGTAATATTTTTCAAGCCTTTGGCCTCGTTTGCGTTCCCTTTAGGAGAATATGGTTTAAAGTGTAATACTTTCAATTCAAATTCAAAAGTAACATTCAGTTTCTTCCATTTCTATTTTCCATATTAAAAATTGCCCATGTAGCAATTGTCCATGCATAATCATACAAAGGGGCTTCCAATGAAATTTCTGTATGATTAAAGATGAAAAAATTAAATACAAAAAATTGAATGACTCATCAAAGGGCTAGGCCTAAATTATTTTATGCCCCCAAAATTCAAATTGACAGAATGAGAGTAACTGAGACAACCCAAAATCAAAGTTTGTATACCGAATTCGATTTGAAAGTCTTTGCACGGCTTGTTGTGGGCGCTGGATATTATATTTATAGAGGGCCTATAACTATGAGCCCCCCCCCCCCCAACAAAAAAAAAACAGCACATGGGGCCTATGTAAGCACCCGGGCCAATTAAAATCGTTATTCTACGAGCCCCTTCATGATGGCAGCCTTGTTTACCTCCCCCCCCCCCCCCCCCCCCCCCCCGCCTCTTCGTAATATCAGAATACTTTGTAATTATTCGTGATGTTGTCTTCTTTGGTATACGGATTTGCTGTAACAAAAAAAATAACAAAAAAAATAAAACAAAAACAAAAACCGAATTTCTTATTTAAGCACATTATTGGCTGCTATCGGATCTGCGCGTCTTCATAATTACCCGCCAAACGGTTATAAAATCGGAAACGTTTTATTACAAGCCTGCATTGCAGACTGCAGTTGCTTAGCTCACTAATAATTTTTAGGCGAGGAGGGGGGAGGGCCGCTACTGTTGGTCAGATTGCCCCCGGCCCCCTACAGCCCTTGATTTTTATTTTCTTTCATTAGAGAGAAAACATGGCGAAAGTGACCCTGCCGTAGAGATCCGCCGATGTAAAATCCGCTACCCATTGTCCATTTGATTCAAGCTTTCTTCAATTAACACGATCGTGAAGATTTTCGAACAATCAACTAACTTGAGGACGATTAATATCCTCTATATTGCGAATAAAACTGCAGGTTATTTTGTGTAGTGGAATATTGTTATTTTTCACAATTTTTGGGATGGGTCTTCAGCACGCGCAAACCCCGCCTCATGCGCATGTGCAGCCCTGTGGAGGGTGTTTGAGTCGACAAAATATGACGTAATGATTATTCTTTTTGAAAACTAGGCCGTAAATTTATCTGGCTCTCTGAATATCGAAGCTACGAGCGCTAGAGATAGGAGATACCGCATGAGGGCGCTCTTACAGAAATACCAGAAACACTCTGAAAGCTCCAAATGTCATTGGCACAAAAAAGGGTAAAAACATTAATAAACAAAACAGAGAAGACAAAACCATGAATAAAAACCATTTTTCCTTCTTTTATTCAATTTGAATCGATAATTTTATTTTCATGAATTTGTTTGTGATTCAAGCAGGGATGCACATGCCAATATAAAGGTCAAGTGTTCCAAAAAAGTTTGGCCTTTTAATCCGAGCTCATTGTTTGATTTTGTGTTTATAGACGGGATCATAGGCGCCGGAAGTGGGGGGGGGGGGGAATGTCGATCTCTCGACCCCCCCCCCCCCCCAACCAAAAAAGTTGGGGGGGGGGCCAAACGCATGTTTGCCCCCCCCCCCCCCAAAAAAAAAAAAAAAAAAAAAAGTAAAGGAGTAAAGCTTTTTAACCCAAAAGAACATAGATGCTCATTTGACCGTTATTAAATACCTAAAACCCCTGAGCTTCCGGGGGCTCTGCCCCCTGGACCCCACCAAGGGCCCTAAGGCGGTCCCCTGGATGCTCATCTGACCGTTATTAAAAACCTAAACCCCAGATCTTCCGGGGGCTCTGCCCCCTGAACCCCACCAAGGGCCCTAAGGCGGTCCCCTGGATGCTCATCTGACCGTAATTAAATACCTCAAACACCCGAGCTTCCGGGGGCTCTGCCCCCTGGACCCCACCAAAGGCCCTAAGACGGTCCCCTGAATGCTCATCTGACCGTTATTAAATACCTAAACCCCAGAGCTCCCGGGGGTTCTGCCCCCTGGACCCCACCAATGACCCTTAGGCGGTCCCCTGAATGCACATCTGACCGTAATTAAATACCTAAAACCCCAGCGCTTCCCGGGGCTCTGCCCCCTGGACCCCACCTGGGGCCCTAATTGGTCCCGTGGATGCTCATTTGACCGTAAATAAATACCTAAAACCCCAGAGAGTTTCCGGGGGCTCTGCTCCCTGGATTTTCCGCTTATTAGTGACCTGCCAGTGTCACAAATAAGGGCTCAGTCCCTTGACCCCCTGTTGAGGCTCAGGCCCTGGACCCCACGCCAATTTACGCTCTACCTGATCGTTAATACTTCACTTTCGAAAACGTTCCGCGGGGCCTGCATGTAACATGTAATAGAGTAGTGGTGATGCAGATTTTTCTTCTGCCCCCCCCCCCCCCCCACTTCCAAACGTTTTTGCTCATTACGTCACTGCCCCTGGAAGGTGAGCCCCCTGGAATGTTTGCCCCCCCCCCCCCCCCAATCCCAAACTGCTTCCGGCGCGCCTGGTCGGGATCAATAATTTCAGGTGAAAACTAGCTGCTTGTGCTAGTGTTGTTTTTGCTCGTCTTGTCATTATATTGTCGTGTTTTGTATCATCCCGTTTTCCCCCATCTTTACTTCGGATACTTTGATATTTTATGTTAGGGAACCTAAATTAAGCTTTCCTAGGTTTCCTTTGCAATAAAGCAAGCAATTATCTTCTAAAGGGGCTTTCACACCAGGCCTTGCGTATAATGTTGCGTAGTGTTGCGTACCGACTACGCCGAGCGTACGCTACCCTACGCCGACCTACGTAATCGTCTTCTTTCTCTATTTAATGAAACGTCAAAGGGGGGAACTGAATAAAGACAAGTATTAAAAGTAACAATTTAATGAAACATCAATGCGTCCGCGCCTCACGCGGGAGGGGGAAACTGAATTCAGACAAGGATTAATAGTCGGCAACGGTTCAACAAATCGTTTTCTTTCTCTAATAATTTTAATGAAACGTCAAAGTTTCCGCGAGGGGGAACTGACAAATAATTTAGCTCCTGGCCCCGGGTTTATAGGGTTAAATTAGACACTGGGACATTGGCATTGATAATATTTGTCGGTAATTGGTGGCTAGTTTTGTCGGTAATCGGTGGCCTCTACCCCCCCCCCCCCCATTGAAAAATGTCTAGCGTCGCCCCCTACCACCCCCTTAACCCCCCCCCCCCCCCTCTTCGTGAAACACACACAGGATACGCTCTCTATGAACTGCTTGGACGAGAGTAATATTGTCGGTAATATGCACTATCGGGGAGGATGGGCCGAATGGCGCAGCGTGGTCAGACTGATGGGGGGGGGGGGGGGGGGTGGGACTGGGGGCCGGGATGATATGTCGCATACACTATTGGGACACGCCTTTTTGTTCTTTTTTTCTTTCTCCAGAAATGTATGTTTTCAAAATGTTTTCAATAAATGTTTTTTACAAATATTTGGGGCCATGTGGCGTCCCCTCCCCCCGCAGTGGATAGTTCCCTATCCATTATTTCGCTTTCTTATTATCATTTTGTTATTGCTTATTTCATTTACATTATGAATAGCGACCCTCATTTGGTATTATAAATAGCGACCTTCATTTGGTATTATGAATATCGACCCTCATTTCGTATTATGAATAGCGACCCTCTGCTCCTTTTATGATTAACCAATCATTAAAGATACTATGTCTCTTTTGCAGCCAACATCAAATTCTGTTGAACTTTGCAGGAATAATGAATTTGTCACGTATGTCCTATCTGTGAAATTTAAACGTTAGCAGTGTCCTTAACAGTGGCGGATCCAGGGGGGGGGGGGCACAGGGGGTACGAGCCCCCCCCCCCCCCCCGGCCCCAACAAATGTTGAAATCAGCCCCAAATTCGCCAAAAATGTACTGGCAAACAGGGACGTCCCCCCCGGCCCTCCCCCCCCCCCCCCCAGTATTGCGCACTCCCCCCCCCCCCCCCCTGAGCGAATTTGCGGCCATCGCGATTTTCAAATATTCGGGAGCAAAAAAAAAAAAACTGCTCTTAACCCCCCCGGTACTATGGTAAATAAGACTACTACCTCCTGGCTCTATAGCTCTTAAGTCGATTCGACAACTAGTAGTCGTTATTTTCCCACTTAAAGACATTTTCAAGCCCCCCCCCCCCTTTTTTTTTTAAAGGAAGTTCTAAATTAGTATTATCTTTCAAATGCCGTTGGAATTTAACCTTTTCATTTTTTTGGCCTGCAAATGGGACATAGTACCTTTAAGTCAAATGTTGACCTTACACTGACCTTAAAGTGGATTATTTCAACATTTGTGTCTGACAGAATTAAAAATCCATTCAAAAATACCTTGAAAAAAAAGGGGGAATTATCTTGCTTCGTTAGAGGATTTTTAAAGGGATAATTGAAAGTGGGGGCTGTTAGGGCTAAATAGGGGTTGTTTGGTGCAGATTCTTCTAAAAGCACCAAATTTGGCCCAGAGGTAGATTATACCATACTTTTACGATTTCTGCCGGACGCCAAGAAGGGCGCCCTCTGGGTATGCCATATTGGGCAGATCCAAAGTAGGCGTTGTGGCGTGCGCCTGTAATCCAGCTAACAGTGGAAGTTACAAACTGATTCAGCCGAGGACGCAGGTTCGAAACTGAGTCACGTCTTTCGGATGGTGACGTTAAAAGTCGGTCCCAGACATAAATAATCATATCTGATTGATACACGTCTGTATAAAAACCCAATTACACACACACATACAAAGTGGCCGCCATCTGACTTAAAGGTCAAGCGTAGTTCCAAAAGGAAAGGCGCTTGTATGATAATAGTTTATATTTATGGGATTTGGGGGTCAGAGAATCTGATTATAACGTTCTTTTATTGATTTGAGATGTCCTTGCGGCAGTCATACTGGTAATATTGGTCAAATCCAAAATGGCGGCCATCTGAGTTACAGGTCAAGTGTAGTTACAAAAGGAAATTGGCTAGTATGATAAAAGTTAATACATAATATGGGGGTTTTCGGGGTCAGAGAATCTGATTTTTTTAAAAATTTGTAGCAATTTTTATTTCTTCATTAAGTACAAAATATAAAAAAACATACAGCTTCATTGATTTACATAACATACAAAAATATAAAGAAAATTGTACATTCCTCAAAAAATATATACATAAGATAGTTTAATACACAGTACATAATGTTTTCAAATTAATTATACTGAATGAATATTATAAATCAAAGCCTTACGCACAGACAGACACACACTCACATAGTCAGACACACATACAAACTTACATACCCCCCTCCCCGCCTCTCCCCCTTCATTCTAAAGCTCAACAAATCTCCCTCCCTTCCGGCCGAGCATTTACATCTACACATTTGTTGGAAATCCTGTCTCTTCCTTTTCCTTATGACCAAATTAACAAATGTTTGAGTCTGAGAAAGAAGTATTTGCCTCGCCGTCCTTAACTATGGAAGTTGTCCCATTCTAAAACTCAACAAATTCTGAAGCTCAACAAATCCCCTCCCTTCCGGCCGAGCATTTACATCTACGCATTTGTTGGAAACCCTGTCTCTTCCTCTTCCTTATGACCAAATTAACAAATGTTTGAGTCTGAGAAGGAAGTATATGCCTCGCCGTCCTTAACTATGGAAGTTGTCCCATTTTCTGAAGTGAAGTGTTAAAGTGCCCCTCTCCCCCGCTTTCTCCTTTTCTTCTTGCCTATTTTTCTATAACTCTTTTTTTTAATTTCTTGAGGAATTGGGGGTCTATTTTCAGTTGAACTATATTTAAAAATCATATGTTTTGTTAAAAAAAATAATGTGATTTAACAATTGTTCTTCTCCCGCATTGGATTTTTTTATATCCCGATATGAATTTCTTGCCAGTGTATAGATTTTTTTTAACGCTGATAAAGCAAAAAGGTCACCGCAGTCCTTCCAAATATTTGCTACCTTTTCACAGGTAAAAAAAAACAAATGTTCATAGGTCTCTCCGTGCTCACTGCATGTTTAAAAGTATATAGATGCTTATTTGTATAAATTAAATTATATAACATTTTATATTGAAGTTCCCTTAGCTTTCTGTCCAGAGTGAATTTTCGGGGTCTTAAGAAAATTGTTCTCGTGTCATTTTCGACCATAATATATGTACGTTCTAAGTTGCATGTAGCATAAAGAAATAAACAG
This sequence comes from Strongylocentrotus droebachiensis, assembly GCA_035222895.1. Classification (NCBI taxonomy): domain Eukaryota; kingdom Metazoa; phylum Echinodermata; class Echinoidea; order Camarodonta; family Strongylocentrotidae; genus Strongylocentrotus; species Strongylocentrotus droebachiensis. Next base: position 248,725 of record JAVYIG010002401.1, read on the forward strand.
CTTGGGCGATTTGTTTTGAAGCATTATCTTCAAAAACCCGGACAGCTTAAACAGTATTATCCTTAAAAATAACGTCTATAATTACTCTGAGAGGGAATATAATACCAACACGAATTGCATTATATTATGCAACGTCTAGACATAAAGGTCGAATCTCAACTTTTTTTTTTTGTTATTCTTCTTTTACATTTCGAAGCGCGGCACGGGATCTTAATCCTGTTTTTTCTACATACATCAATGCCCCCCATTTAAGCATACTTTGAATCTGGTCACGCTTCGAAAAGTTCGTGGCCTAGCATTTTCTTTCTGTTGATGATCAAATAAATAAAGCACCCTTTATAGATCAGGGAGAGTGTGAAAAAAAAAACATTAGGAGCAGTGCAATTTATATATCAAGGGATGGATTAGAGTTTATTTCTAAAATGAAATGAAAGGGCTATTTTATTTTCAAGAGTCCTTTCACTTCATTTAAGAAATAACCTCTCTTTACATCTTAGAGATACTTTCTCTTGAAAGTCAAATAAACTCGAGAGCATCACGGGGCTCTGCCCCGGAACCCCCGGTAGGGACTCTGCCAGGCCCCTAAAGCTGTGCCATATTGTACGGATCCATTAGAAAGCAAAATAAGCCCAATAATTAATTCGTATATATATATATGTATACATATATATAGATATATATATAGTTCTCTTATGCAAACTTTCCTCTGTGAAATGCATAATAAATTCGTTTTCGAGGGTTGGCAATAAAAATAAATAAATAGTAGGAACAGACCATGAATAAAGAAATAAACAGTTTGGACGATTTTTTTTTGAAGCATTATCTTCAAAAACCCGGACAGCTTTAACTGTATTATCCTTAAAAATAACGTCTATAATCACTCTGAGATGGAATATATTACCAATACGAATTGCATTATGCAACGTCTAGACATAAAGGTCGAATCTCGACTTTATTTTTCTTATTCTTCTTTTACATTTCGAAGCGTTGCATGGGATCTTATTTCTGTTTTTTCTACATACATCAATGCCCCCATTTGAGCATACTTTGAATCTGGTCACGCTTCGAAAAGTGCATGGTCTAGCATTTTTTTCTGTTGATGATCAAATAAAGAAATCACACTTTATAGATCAGGGAGATGGTGAAAAAAAGCACACAGTTGGAGCAGTGCAAGTTAAATATCAAGGGATGGATTAGAGTTTATTTCAAAAAATGAAATGAAAGGGCTATTTTACTTTCAAGAGTCCTTTCATTTCATTTTAGAGATAACCTCTCTTTCTCTCTTGCATTGTTATGTAACAAGTCAAGTTTGGCCCCATTTAAAACTCAATGATCTATTACATTAAATTAATCATTAAGAATCATTAAAAATAATCGTTGAATAACAAAGAAGTATTTTGATAGTTGCACTAACCTAGACAATTTTGATTGAATTTTTAAACTTTGAAACACTACTATATTACGACTACTCATATTATCGCTTATTTATAGGAGCGCTAAAAACAAAAGTACCATAGCTCTTACAAAATCGCAGAATTCGAATTAACATACCATTACAATAAATTTCGGCGATTGCACTCTCATTAAAAATCATAACAAATAATCGTTGAATAACAAAGAAGTATTTTGATATTTGCACTAACCTAGACAATTTTGATTGAATTGTTAAACTTTGAAGCACTACTATATTACGACTACTCATATTATCGCTTATTTATAGGAGCGCTAAAAACAAAAGTACCATAGCTCTTACAAAATCGCAGATTTCGAATAAACATACCATTACAATAAATTTCGGCGATTGCACTCTCTTTTTAAGATATTGGCACACAAAATGCTGGACTTAGCTCATAGGCCTACTAGATAAATTGGCTAGACTAAATAAAGTAATAATCCATTAAACGCGCGCTTTGGTGGTAACAATTTTGGAATTATAGGAAATGTTTTTTCAGAGTAAAAAGTGTCCGTGGATCCGAGTCCCTGCGGACTTGGATCACGATAATGCCGATAATACTTTACCGATGATCAGATTCCAAGTAAAGTTTACTATAAAGAACCAAATGCGACATTCAGAAATGATTTTCGGTTACTCATGTGTCAGATGTGATCATTCACAAAGGAATATGCTATTTACTCAAACTAAACGAGCAAAAGAAAGAAGAAATAAAAAGGAAACGTCTTGATAAATACTATAGCCTTTATTTCTTTCTTCGATGTAAATATTCACTGCGGACTAATACTCATCGTTAAGACTAAAATAACAACAATAATATACTTCACTTAAGAAATCCAGCCATCTGGTTGGTCGAAATTGCAGATTTTAGCCATTCCCGTAAAGAAACGAAAAAAGCCAAAACCATATAATAGTCCAAAAGTAAAACCCAGGCAAAATTCCAGTTACCGGGGAAAATAATAAAATATTGGTTTACGAGTTAAAATGTTCTTTGAGCGAGCGCGGACATTATACAGTGCTTTTTGTCTGCGATTCCTAACTGATCGAAAATTTCTGTAATTTTTCGGGCGGTGATAAACAGACAGTTTATCAGATTTACTCGATAAAAGGATTAGATAAAAGTTCTTGGTAGATTTTTTTTTAAATTCGGCATATAGAAGGGATATGCTTTAAAACTCTAGGATTGACTGTTTCCATACTGGCTCTCGGGGAAATATGTGCCTCCGCTGCTATCACCCCGATGCGCGCCTGTGTGGTGAGCGTATAAAAACAGCCAGTCCTCTCCCCGTCCTCTCGTAACGTAGCAGTCGATATCTCTATAGAATCACACAT